>CM064556.1:2104796-2129786 GCA_032716605.1 Paralithodes platypus | reverse complement strand
TATCTATATCCACCCACACTTGTTTCATTTCACCGCTGGAATATACAAGTCAAACATGAGAATTTATATAATAACGGCTGGCTATATAAGTACAACTTCAAGCATACACAGTTATATTTCTAGTCGACAGATTTACAAACGCAAGCAAATGTACCGTACACAAAAATACTAATTTTATATCACTCTTCAAATAGATCGCTGTACATAGCTTTGACAGGCCACTTACTCAGCTCTTTTTCACACCTGTCAGCTTGCGCCTCTTGTCATTTTGTGACCTTGTGTCAGCCCCTGTGGTGGCACCAGGCTTGCGCTTGGCGTGGACATAACTATTGATGTCGCGCACCATGTTGCCGGCAAACAGATTGAAAAGGGTGCAGCCATTTGTCGCATGAGCTTGTCGACCAAGCTGTGTCCCTCAGAACAGGAGGCCCTGGTCAGCTGGGCGTTTTTGCTTCTCAGGGTGCTCACCACCTCAATGAACACCTTCCTGGGCAGGTCACACTGTAGCAGCTTGTGACAGTTGGTCTCCTCCATCACCAGGAACCTCCAAATGTGACAGATGTCAAGCGTGACATCAATGGCAGTGGAGGATGGAGCCTGGAGTTTTCCGCGGTCCAACAGTTCCGTGAAGGACCTGTAGATGGCCTCCACCTGCTCGCCATTGTTATCTTCAAACCTGGCTTCCAACGGTGCAGCCTTTCTGTCGACCAGCAGGTCAGCACAGGCACCACACTTGTTGCCCCTGGTTGCCGAACGTTCCCGGGAACATTTCTTTGGGGGTTTTGTGGGAGCACCCGGTTCTGGCCGTAGTAATATTAGCAGTAACACTCCCCGCATACTAAATAAAACGCTTACACAATGCAGAAAGATAAAGTGATCCTACTTAAAGTATAATATAGGCTACAGTATTTATGGGTGCATTTCAAAGTTTTAGTTTTTAGCAATATCTACTATTTTTAAACAATATTTGAAGACGTCGGTTAATAACACTATTGTAATCGTTGGAGGAGGCGGGTGCTTACCTAATCGTAATTAGTGGGGGAGTAAGAAGAAGCCTTCTTGTATAGACCCACACCTCTATTATATTTAGTTATTTCCAGTTAAAGCCTCCCAAAATTGGTGGTGGGTTTGTTTGCATTCTCCGCAAGTGCAGCCTAGCAGAGTCACATTATCAATAATATCAATGGAAGCATTAACCTAACCTGACAACCTAAACTAACCTGAAAGTTTCCATCACCATACCCCTGCTGCTGTACACATATCAGTAGTAGGGCTTCTTAACCCCTGTCCAACGGTGATGTTTGTAACTTCTACTATCTGGCAGGCGGGCATATTTACCCTAAACGAGCTTCATTCCATGCTCTTTTTCATGCATAAACAAGAGCCAGAGCGTAATACAATTATGTATCCGTGAAAGCGCGATAATAGAGCTTTCCAATGACACCTGAATCATCCTTGTACGACCATGAGTTATCCTGTAGCGGTCGCGCAACACGAGAGGAAAAACCCTAAAATATGGTAATTTCCCGAGTTTTTTCCTGGTCTCGCGAGGCCGTGGGTGTGGAATGGTGCGGAGGTAGTGACAGTCGCGGCACTGGGTCCGTGTCAAGCGGTCAGAGCCCGCCTATCGTCCTCCCAACGCGTGGACTCTCTCTCAGAGCCGATAATGTGCTCAACATCCCTTGCGACATATGTCGGGCCCCGCAGGGGTGGCCATGATTCTCTCATTCGACATATGTCGGGCCCCGCGGCTTGAGTGTTAAATAAGGTAAGACTAAAACAAAACTAATTTCCAGTAATAATCATTATTAGGGAAATAAAAAAAAAGCTGTGGTACGTTTCCTTAACACTTTGGCTGCAGGGATATTTCAGCCTATTCCCGCCATATTAGGGCTCATTCAGGTACTCCTGATTGATTAGGCAAGTGTCTCAATGAAATGAAATGTATACAGCCAAAAACTAGAAGAAAATAGGGGATGGATGTAGTTACCGGGTGTACCACTACCGACATACAACATACGTCATCTATAAATACTTATATTAAAATAAATACTTATAAATCTATAATACTACGTTAGGTTAGGTTAGGTTGTTTGGTTAGGGTAATGTATTTTTGTATCCAAAGGCAGTCAAAATAGACGGGAACATGATGGTGAGCGTCCGCGTAGTATAAACAAGACGGGCGGTACACCCGGTAACTACATTCTTGCCGAAAATAGCTTCAAAATGACACAAAAAAATGAGCTTCGTAGCACGCGGGCTTCACCTGCAGCACTACCATAGACATTCCCTAAAATAAGCAATTATCGCTAATGTCGCGCTACATTTGCCTTTTGCTGCGCTGTATATCTCGCGAGAGCATGACAAATTCCTCAGTGCCGCGGCCGGCTTGCTGGAGGAAGGATGTGTCGTCTGTCGCACTCATGTTCCCTCGCAATCGATTCTTCAGGCTTTAAGAGGTTTTAAGTCTGTAAATTGCTGTAAATTGCCATGACTTTCGGGAACGTCTCCCGTAGGCAATGGGTTAATAGGCTATTAACCAAAAAGGATTCTCAATGGAAATGAACGAAACCGCGTACTTAACAAAGCTCGCTGGGTAGCGACATCAGACCTCTGGGATATATTTTTAAAATATTGCTTTAACCCTTAACTGGCGGCGCCCGGCTATTGTCGAGTGAAAGAAAAGGTGCCCATATGCGGGTCACGGCTATTGTCGAGTGGAATTTTGAGCACGTAATGTGCTCCGAGAGAGAGCGGAGCGGTGGGAGGAGCATAGATTACCTTCTGACCGCTCGCCACGGCCGCCGTGGACCTACTGAGATTTACTGCACCCTCCTCCACCCTCTCTCACTCGTTTCACACGTAATAATGTAAGAAAATTACCATATTTTAGCGATTTTGCCCTTCGGTTGCATGATCGTTGCAAGACAACCAGGGATCGTAGAAGGATGGTTCGGGTGTCATTTGAAAGCTCAATTTACGCCCTTTCAGGCATACATACTTGTATTATGCTCTGGGTGTTGTTTATGCATGAAAAAGAGCACGGAAACAACCCCATTTATGGTAAAAACTCCCGCTGGGCGGTACATAGAAATTACCGCCTAGGCCGCTCTTAAGGTGTTAAAATAGCCTAGTAAATATTGTTAAAAACGATTAAAACCTTGAAATGCACCTACAAATAAACCATACTTTTAGTAGGATGGGTTACTCTTTCTGTATTTTGCAAGTGCTTCGTTTAATAGGCCTAGGTGTGGAGTGTTACTGTTGCTATTACCGTTATGGGTAGCCTAGCCTGTCAAGGAATTGTCTTCTGTGTTAAATGTTAACATAGCCTAGGCCTAGCCTAGCCTAGGCCTAGCTATTTAAAATAAAATACTGGTAGGCTACCATAGATTTTCATGGAAAGCTTATTATAAAGATAAAACAAATATTTGTAGGTAGGCTAAGTCATTTTACAAGATCCAGCGTTATTTTTTGTGTCAAATTAAACTGTCTCTGGTGTCACTACTGTTTCGGCTAACTGCTTCCACATCAAATCTTCCATTTATCGCGTTTAACATCATTGGTGCCCTCATCAATGTTATCATTATGCCTTTCACCACTTTTAAGATAGTATGTGGGATCGTCAGCATCACTGCCATCACTGGAGTTACTAGAAGCACTTGGAATCCAACGAGGAATGAAATTTATTTTAGCACTGATAAAAAAACGAAACGCTTCCTTTTTCTGTTGATTGAAGGCCAGATGGGGTAGCTACAGGCTACCAGTTAGTCACATTCTCATCACTTGTACATTCTGCCATTGTTGTGTTAAATCAGAGGAACATTTAAGCCCCCCTGGGGGTTAGGGAATAGAATATGCCCCACGTGCCTTCTGCGTGTCGTAAGAGGCGACTAAAGAGGTTGGGTCGGTGGGCTTGCGACCCCCACCCGGAAAAAATATCGAAGCAAGGAAAAACGAACGAACAGCCTCGGATGCGGACGGAACCAACGTTGACGAACCACGACCGACTAAGGACATGCCTTCGGACATTCTGAGAATGGCTACGTGGAATGTTAGTGGCATGAATGATGGCACAAAAGAGCGAGAGGTTCTGGAAGTGTTAGTGAATGCCAGGCTGGATGTATGTGGAATGACAGAGACCAAATGGAAAGGTTCAGATGTGAGAGAGTGGGAGTGTGGAATGGGTGTGTGTGCTGGAGTGAGTGAAGGAACAGCGAGAGAAGGTGCATGTTTGTTTGTAAGTAGCAAATGGAAGGAATGTGTAAGAGAGTATGGGTCTGTGGGTTCAAGGATTGTGTGGGTGAGAATGAAAGTAGGAATACAAACGTGGGTGATTGTATGCGTGTATGCCCCGACAGAGGATATACTTGAAAGAAAGAAAGAGGAGTTCTGGATGAATGTGGAGGCGTGCCTGGAGAAGTTTGACAAGAACGAAAGAATATTTCTGATTGGGGATATGAATGGTAAGGTGGGTGATAGGAAAGTTGAGGGAGTGGTGGGAGGGTGGGGGGGTACCATCAGAGGTGAATGGGAATGGTAGTGCACTTGTGGACGTATGTGTGGGGAGGAGGCTGTGGATAGCCAACACCTTCTTCCGACACAGAATGATCCACAGGTACACGTGGAAACGGATGTTGACGATGAAGGATAAGACAGTGGTGGAACGAAAGTCATTGATTGATTATGTATGTGTGGATGAACGAATGAAGAAATCTGTGATGGATGCTAGAGTGTATAGGGGTATTGGAGGGGGTCTGTCTGATCATTATGTAGTGGTAGCTAAGGTTAGGATACAAAAGAAGTGGGTGAGGAGAGCGGGAGGGAGGCGAGAGGAGGATGGAATGGTGCGGAGGGTGGAGAGGTTGCAGGAGGAGGAAATCAGGGAGGAGTACAGGAGAGCAGTGGAAAGACGACTAGGTGGGTTCGACCTGGAAGTTATGGAGGAAGTGGAGGAGATGAGCAAGGTGTTTAAGGATGAGATCTGTGCAGCATGTGAGGAGGTGTGTGGAGTGAGGAGAAGAGGGAGGGGAGTGAAAGGTACAGCATGGTGGACAGAAGAGGTACGAATAGCTGTGGAAGAAAAGAAGAAGAAAGCATATAGAGAGTGGTTGGGTAGCAGAGGGAATGAAGATTCCGAGAGACAGAAACGAGCGAGGTACGTGGAGAGTAAGAGGGTGGTGAAGAGAGTAGTGAAGGAAAGTAAGAGAAGAGTAGATGAGGAATTTGGAAGGAATCTGAGTGTAAAATGGAGGGAGAGTAAGAAACTGTTCTGGAAAGAAGTCAAGAAAGTTAGGGAAGGTAGCAAGGGAAACAGTAAGGGTGTGAAAGATAAGAATGGGAGAATGCTAGCCGAGAAGCAAGAGAGAGTCGAAAGAGGGAGGGAGTACTTCAGTGAGTTGCTAAATGAAAGGAATGAAGAGCCAGCAAACATAGCTGGATATGGTATGGGAGGGAGAAGAAGAGAAGTAGTGGAGGAGGAGGTGGGGATCAGGAGGTCAGAAGTGTGGGAAGCCATGAAAAGAGTGAAGTTGGGGAAAGCACCAGGAACAGATGGAGTGTGTGGGGAAATGTTGAGGTATGGTGGTGAGATAGTGATAGAATGGGTATGGAAAATGTGCAAACTAGCATGGGAGAAGGGGAGTGCACCCGATGACTGGAAGACTGGCATAATAGTCCCCTATATAAGGGCAAAGGGGAAAGAGGAGTGTGTGGTAACCACCGAGGAATATGTCTTCTAAGCGTAGTAGGGAAGGTATACAGTAGGGTAGTGATTGAGAGAGTGAGAGTGAGAACGGAGAAATGGATAGGCGACGAGCAAGGAGGTTTTATGAAGGGAAGAGGATGTGTAGATCAGATTTTTACCCTGAATTGTGTTGTGGAGAAGTATCTGGAGAAGAAACAAAAGGTGTATGTTGCCTTTATGGACTTGGAGAAGGCCTATGACAGAGTGGATAGAGAAGGTTTGTGGAAAGTACTTAGAATATACGGAGTAGAGGGCAAGTTGCTGAAAGCAGTGAAGAGCATGTATGAGGGTGCAAAGGCGGCAGTATGTGTGGAGAGTGAGCAGAGCGAGTTCTTTGACCTGAATGTTGGTTTGAAACAGGGGTGTGTGATGTCCCCGTGGTTGTTTACTGTATATATGGATGGAGTTATGAAAGAAATACTATCAAGAGCAGTGGATGTTGGTGTATCGCTGAAAAGGGAGGGAATTGAGTGGAAGCTACCTATACTGCTGTTTGCGGATGATACAGTTCTGATGAGTGATAATGAATGGGAGTTGCAGGGTCTGGTAAATGAGTTTGGAACAGTGTGCGAAAAACGGAATTTGAAGGTAAATACGGGGAAGAGCAAGGTTATGGTCTTCGAAAGGGGTGAAGTCACAGAGTGTGAGGTGAAGCTGAACGGTCAGGCTATGGAGATCGTCAACTCTTTTAAGTATCTGGGCAGTGTGTTGAGTAAAGATGGGACTATGGATGAAGAGGTGCGGGAGAGGGTACAACAGGGGAAGAGGGTTGTAGGAACGCTAAAAAGCAGTAACAAGAAATAGGGTGGTCAGTATGGAAGTGAAGAAGTCCTTGCATGACAGTGTGGTAATCCCGACACTGACTTACGGAAGCGAAGCATGGACGTTGGTTGAGAGACTCAGACCAAGAGTGAGAGCAGTGGAAATGAATTACTTAAGGAGTGCGTGCGGAGTTACATGGAGGGATAGACAGACTAATGAGGAAGTAAGAAGGAGGTGTGGTGTGGAGGTAGATGTGCTGGAAAGTGTGAAAAGGAACAACTTGAGATGGTTCGGCCATATGGAACGTATGGAAAGCGAGAGAATGACTAAGAGGGTGTATGAGAGCGAGGTGGAGGGACAGAGGGGGAGAGGTAGACCGAATATGAGGTGGAAGGATGGAGTGAGGAAGTACATGAACGAAGGTGGTGCTGGTTGGGGGGAGGGGCATCGACTGACGGGGGACAGAGGTGCATGGGGGCGGTTCTTTCGTGGCCACCCCTTCGGGGATCACGGCGTCAGGCAATAGATAGATAGATAGAACATTAAAGCACTTAAACACGAAAATCACTGGAAATAATAGCAGTTCAGCAAAGATTTCGACACTGGGAGTGTAAACATTTAAACAATGGGGTGTGCAGGGTGCGGGAAGCGAGATGTTTGTGGTGCTCAATTATTTCGTATTTTTTTACGTTTTTCGTTCTTCCAGTGACTTAGGGCCTATCCTTATTGTCTAATAATACTCTAATATTTTAGACATTGTTTACATTTCTGTATGTACTTCAACAGCTATATAATAATTGTGGTGGTTTTGGGAATCAAGAAACCTGCCCTACATAGCTCACCACAACAGCTTGGTATGGATATTAGTCTCAGCTAGCACTAAAAACGCCTAAAAAATGGACACTGTCAAACCATTTTGCATTTTTCATAATAACAAAATTATAATACTTCACAAAATCAAAACAGAGAGCACCACTTCAACTAAACAGGGTTGGGTCCGTTACTGCAGCTGCAGGTCGGCTTCGCTGGCCCGTGTCAAATCCAGTTCTCCTGTTATCTATATTATATATATATATATATAATATATATATATATATATATATATATACAGAATATATTTATTATATATAATATATTTATTATATATAATATATTTATTATATATAATATATATATATATATATATATATATATATATATATATTGTTACGGCTGGATCGGCAATACATATTCGGGATTCTTGATCGTAGGACAGAAATGGCTTAAGTGACAACGACACGCTCGATTCCAGTCCCAAATACTATATGCTCCAGACAACAAAAGCACCAACGCCCTACAGAGTTATCGTCTACGGTAACGAGGTACCTTAACTCGGCGAAAGTGTACAACAGGGGTAGGCTATGAGGCTAAACTCCCTCAGACATTTATAGGTTACGTTATTACTAAAGAAATGCAATACTCAAGAAACTACGTTAATATTAAGCCTCTAATAATGTAGAATAGAAGCAGGCTAAAGGTATGACAGTGAAATGCTAAATGACAAATGTACACGCCTACTTGAAAGCGCGTGCACTACACTAACTGTCCCCTACTAACATGCACTAGCATGTAGCATACAAGATGTTCATGATCCAGTAGATACCTAATAATACACATGGGAGGAACATAAACAGTAGTCACTTATTATAATAATGAATCTATACTTGGAATAACTAAAAGGTTGCAGGCAACAGTACTGCGCCGGTAGCCTACTACCGCATAGGCTACTTCGCTTCTCTCACTCTGTCTCCCCTCCGAGTCCGTATGCACCCTACGCAACAGAACTCCGGACACAGCAGCAAAACGACAGTGCAGTTAATTGATACATGAAAGTATTAATAGTGTTGTCTTGTGTGTGAGTAATGTGTATTGTAAAGTGTTATAGATATATACTTAAAGAGAGCTGCAATGCATAGTAAAATAAAGATATATCCCACTCATCATCCCCATGTGTTCTAGCTAGCAGGCCAAGTCACAGGAACAACGAGTCCCAGCACCGAAAGCGAGAACCCAGGAGAAGACTGTAGAGAACACAAGGACAGATAAATTACGTTACTCTACTATACCGGCACTACGAGCGAGCTGTAGTCTCGGGTGCTACACTCGCTCCTGGCTCGGTATGCAAATCAAGGCTAAGTCCTCGTCCCTCTACAGACAACTCCTGGGCATGGTCGGGCTCTTACACATGGCACCAGTCTAGTCACAAATGGGATGATGAGCAGGGCATATAACTCGTGAACATGTAGAACGTTCACCAACTATCCTCATCAAGAAGATCGCTGTTCACATTAACCCTTAAATCTAATACATGTAAATATATGCTTGTCCTAAGAGTAATACGAGAGGTGAGTGCTGAAACTCCTTTAGGACCTCAAGGGAAGGTTATGCATTTAAATAGAGAGAAGAATGAAATGAGAGTAATGTCGTCAGAGAGAAAGAGTGCAAACCGTGAGAAGTTGGGGAGAGAGAGCAAGGGATGTTAGAATCTCAAAGGTTCTAGGCAACCTAGTCCAGGAACACACAGCCAACCTCCAGGCAGTGTGCTGTACGACAACATGGGCCCAGCCCAGGCAGGCAACAATGGACTACCAACCCTATCGCGCCTAGCTATAAGGGCAAGGGTGGCAACCAGTCCATACGTCTGGCAACCACCCGGCCGGCAGCGCGGCGTGTTGCTACCCTCTTGCTCTGAAGCCCAACTCACTCTCTCTCTCTGAATTCCCATTATCCTATCTATCAACTTCTCTATTGATACTACATATTAAATGGAAGGTCTCGACATGGCTTAAAACAAAACTCCACACTGGTTAGCACATGACGAGACCTTTGCAGAGATACAAAGAACATAGTTATAAGTTGTCACACTCAATATACATAGCGGCTGACGGTAGCCAGATCACGGGCGGTACAGTGGAGTACCAAGGAGTACAATCAGGTTGCGTTGCACAGCACTGGGGTGCGTCACAGCCCCCCCCAAGATTTTAGATAATCGACCTTAGAAGCATTATCAAAATCTGACAGGCAACCAACCGACCTGCTACCCTTAGCTGCCACTAATTGCAAAAGGTGCACAACAACTGAAGTGTGAATTATACATAAAACACAATATCGCATGCATCATGCTACAACAATAAAGAGTTACAAAAAAAAAGAAAAAAAAGAAAGAGTTTTCTCGTTTATTTTATTGTTTTATAATCTTTTTGGACGGCGTTATGATAGCCTAATTTTACTCCTGCTCAACCCACACACCGTGCACGACTATCTTGGATCATCAACCCTTGATAGACAATCTGCTATCACGTTCTCACTCCCGGCAATATGCTGAATGTGGAGATTATACTCTTGGAGCATTAGGGACCACCTGGTCAACCGCATATTCCGATTGTAAAACTGATTTAGGAATTTCAAGGGATGATGGTCCGTATAAATCGTCACTACCGGGCCGTAGGCTGGAACATAAACTTCGAAATGTTTGAGCGACAAAACGATAGCCAGAAGCTCCTTCTCTATAGTCGAGTAATTCCTTTGTGCCGAATTAAACTTGCGAGAAAAGAAGCTCACTGGGTGTTCCAAGCCCTCGGAATCAGTCTGCAGTAACACTGCCCCGGCACCCACACCGCTGGCATCAGTCGCCAGCTGAAAACTCCTGGAGAAGTCTGGGGCCCTCAAAATCGGATGTGTACACAGCAGGTGCTTGACTAGGTCGAAAGCCCTCTGACACTCCGCAGCCCAACAGAACTTCACTGACTTCGACAGTAGATCAGTTAACGGTGCTAAGACAGTAGAGTATCCCCGGATGAAGCGCCTATAATAGCCTATCATACCTAGGAACCGCATGACCTGGCGCTTAGTGGTGGGCCTGGGAAACATATTGATAGCCTGTATCTTGCTCAGGGGGGGGCACACCCGGCCTAACCCGACCACAAAGCCAAGATACTGCACAGTAGCCTTTACAAACTCGCACTTCTTCAGGTTCACCACCAGCCCAGCATCGTGCAACTTCCTAAACAGGGTCTCTAAGTGCCTTAGGTGATTTTCAAAATCGTCATCATATACTATCACGTCATCAAGGTAGACCGTGCAGTTAGGGATTTCGTCACAAATATCGTTCATCAGGTTCTGAAACGTGGCAGGTGCGTTCTTAAGCCCATAAGGCATTACGTTACATTGGTAGGTCTTGCCATCTACCACAAAACCACAAACTTGCTTAGCTCGGTCCGACAGGGGTACTTGCCAGTAGCCTTTTACAAGATCAATTTTAGTAAGGTACTTGCATTCCCTATCTTGTCCACGCTGTCGTCAACTCGAGGCAAAGGGTAAGGGTTGGTGGTGGTCAAGCCATTTAGCCTACGAAAAATCTATGCAGAACCGCACCTTGCCGTCAGGTTTTGGCTGCAACGTGACGGGTGATGTCCACTTCACATAACCTTCAGTGATCATCCCTCTCTCAACCATGTACTTTAACTCCTCCCGTAAAGCTGGCAACTTTACCGGGGGCACACGGTAGGGCACTGACTTGAAGGGCACATTATCACCGACGTCCACGTCGTGCGTTACCTGAGTAGTGAGACCTGGGTGTTCGGCGAAAACAGAGGGGTATGACCTGAACAGGCCTAGGACAGCAGCACCCTGGTGCTCAGGCAGGTGGACTTACAGCTTGCCTAGCCTGGTGTCCAGTATTCACCACCCACGGTTCCGCGGAAATGACACAGTCCCAGCTATCCTCCTCAGCAACATGACTGTCCCCACCTCCTTCTCCACCCTGGCCGCTGCAGGCCAGCACAGGGACAGTGAGAGGCTCTGAGGGGCGTCTCACATACTCTTTCATGAGGTTAACATGACATAACTGATGTTTTTCCTACGGTCAGGTGTTGCAACGAGATAATCAAGGTCGGACAGTTTCTTAGCCACCACATTACGGCCCAATGAACTTGGCAGAAAGGGGTGTCCAGGCAAAGGTAAAAGCAACATTACCTCCTGACCCACCGAAAACTCCCGAAGCTTCACCTTGGCGTCATACTGGTGCTTCATGACCGCCTGTGCATTAACCAAGTTATTACCTGCCGCTGCCATGCAACCTATAAGTCTCTCCCGGCTCTCAAGGACATATTTAAGTACAGACCCCGGCTTCTCTTCGCCCTCCCAGATCTCTTTCACCATACTTAAAGGTCCTCTCACATTATGGCCAAAGACTAGCTGATTTGGACTGAACCCCAGGCTCTCTCCTGGGACTTCACGTGCAGCGAACAGAACATACGGCAGACCCAAATCCCAATCAGTGTCATGTTCTGCACAGTAACAGCGTAGCATACTCTTCATGGTCGAGTGCCACCGCTCCAAGACTCCCTGACTCTCGGGATGGTAGGCTGACGACACTACAGAACATATACCGTGCAACTGAAGGGTTTGCTTGAACAATTTGGATGTAAAATTGCTCCCCTGGTCTGACTGCACCTCACGTGGAAATCCATAACGGGAACAGAACAATAATAAGTTTTTAACAACTGCCTTTGCCGAGCCGTTTCTCATGGGGTATGCGTCCGGGTATCTCGTAGCCACATCCATGATTGTCAACAGGAATTTATTGCCACTACTAGTAGGCGGGAAAGGGCCAACCAAATCTACTACAACTTTGCTGAACGGAGGCCCGGTGACAGGTATGGGAAACAAAGGTGCCTTCGGGATTGTCTGGTTAGGCTTCCCCGTTGTCTGGCAGGTCGCACACCCAGCCACCCATGCACAGACATCAGCCTTGACCCCAGGCCACCAGAAAAACCTGCCCAATGCCGCCAATGTTTTTGTTACCCCCAAATGACCCGCCACCGGCACATCATGCGCCAGACACAATAAGGACTCTCTATACTTATTTGGAACAACCACCTGGTCTACTACCCTCGCACCGCCCTCCCACTTCGATTTGGGGTCTAAAAATCTGCGGTACAATATCCTGTTGAGCCTAAAGAAATCTCCCGGCTTCGCATCCCCATCTTCCTCCAACTCTATGGCACCATTGCTATAACGAGCTAGGCTAGCGTCTTGCAGCTGCTGCTCACTTATGTCCCCGGGCGTCAATGCATCAAGATGGTTTTGTAATAAGACATTACCCCGGCTAGTAGGCTCTACTGCCTTAGTGGCTCTCGCTACAGCTCTTGCCTCACGCGAAAGTCTTACCCAACTCTGCCTTGTTACACACCATCTCTGGGCCAGAGTCAACTCCCGTGTTTATTATAGGTCCAAGTACCGAATCACCGAGAAGTGCAGCAGAATCAATGTCCCTTTTCCTGCCCTTAGCAACCTTCTCCTGATCCTTCCTCCACTGTCCCCGAGGTTGAGTGCTAGGCTGTGCAGGAGCCGCAGAGCGAGATCGGGTTACCACACAGGCCATCTCATCCTGTTGGCACCTCCCAACCCATTCCCGATTCTCACCATCCACGTCGGCCGCCCTCTCGGCAACGTCTAAGGGTGGAGTCCCGGAAGTGGGCACCGCAAAGTCGTTGCCGAGAAGAGGGTCGACGCCCTCAACTGGCAAACACTCAAAGATCCCTACATCCAGCTCCCTGCACACCTCTCCCACTCTCAACTCCAACCTCACAAGTGGGTATGACCTCGTAGCATTTATACCCTGCACCACAACAACTCTGGCCGCATTTATCGGTTTCCCTGTGAAGTTCCTCAACAAAGTTTGCGAAGCCCCCGTATCCCTCAGCAAGTCAACCCTCCGTAGTTCACTCCCCCAGCTCACAAACCCGTGTCCCCGATGGCTACAGAAAGTGTCCCGGACAGGTGTCGAGCCTTCCGTACGGTTCTTTACCGCGTGTGCCTCAGCTGCTGACAACCTATCCCGGGCAGTTGCTGCAGCCTTCAGAGACACACCGATACTGTGAACCAATGACACCGGCTTAGCGGGAGTGTTACTAGGGCACTCACGTGAATAATGGCCTAGCTTCTGACATTTGTAACATTTCACATCCCCAATGGGCTTCTTCCCTTGTGCGGGCGAAGAAGGGGCCTGACCTTTAGTAAATGGGAGAGGCTTGTGTTTGTAGGTGTTATTAGGTGCAATGCTTTTAGTGTGGTTATGTGTGTCATAGGATTTGTTATTATCGAAAACTCTGGTGGGTGGGGTATAGCGCCCCTTCTGCCCTGACTCAGCCCTCTGAGTGGCACCGCAACCACGAATCAATGATAATCTGAGGTCTGCCATCTTGGCAGCCTCCTCTACTGTCTTGGGACATTTTTCCTTAATGTTCAGCGTTAGATCGGTTCCAGTACATTTGTAAAACTGTTCCAGATAGAAAAGTTGCTTAATTTCCTCAGCCGACTCTGCGTGCTCGGACCGAAACCAGTTATTACATGCATCTGTTAAGTCCCGTGCGTGCTCCATAAAACTGACGTCGCTCTTCTTATTCACGCCACGGAACTTCAATCTATAAGTTTCGGGTTGCAGTTCGTAGGCCCGGAGCACAGCCTCCTTCACCAGTCCATACACGACACTCTCGTCCAGTGACAGTGCATCGTAGGCTTTCAACCCCTTACCCACTAGACGTGATGAAACTAATGCTGCCCATTTAACCTCCGGCCAGTCATACTCACGACACTTCTTTTCGAAACGAGCAAAAAACTCAGTCACTGTTGTCTCATCAAATGCGGGTACTAACTTAATTAAATGCGAAAGTGAGTCTGTAACCCGGTGCCCACCACCGAGATGACGCCCCGTGGTCTCTACTCTAGACTTCTCGACATCCATTTCAGCCTGGTACCTGGTTGCATCCTGATTGGCTTGGATTCTAGCAACCTCTATGCGTTCTATACTAGCCTGTTGTATCTGAGTCTCCTGCAGCTTAAACTTAGCTAGTTCTAGCTGAAATAACATCTCAGGAGACAGGCCTGGGGGGGGAGAGCACAAAATGGGGGATCCACACCGAGACGTGTTTACGGGTAAGCCAGCTTGCCATTGAGAACCCTCCTGCTGCATCGTGCTAAGACTCGCTGGCTGAGGGCCCAGCTCAGGGGTAGAGTGGAATGGAGGCTTGGAGGGAACCCCCCAAGACCCCACTCCACCCACCGCCCCATCGCCATCACCCAACAAACATGCCACCAAATTCTTCTTGGGCCAACTGTCAGGACAGTCCCGCCCCAAAACCGTGGCTAAACAGCGAAGACCGTAACAATCAATAGCCTGCAGGCGCTGTTCGGTCAAAGGTGTCTGCAAAAATGCCCAGGCATCCCTCTCTCCACTTATAACACTCCCCTCCCTAAATATCTGCTGTACTTGCTGGTCACTAGGCTGTACCGTGTTATCCTCCCCCGTAAATGATGAGTCATTAGACATAGTGCTGGTTATACAATTGCTGTTCATAAAAAAAAAAAGTGCTTATTACTAATTGCAGTCTCGACTCACAAAATGTTAAAGATGCTTGAATGACTCTACTCTAGACACCTAACGAAACAATCTGCAAGTCCACCAATACAATAATGACACAATCAAAATTCCTCCAATATGCAAGAAAATTCTAGCCAGCTCTACTAGGTAGCATAGAATAGTTCTCCAAAAAACATGTGATAGGATACTACTGAATCTTGTGCAAGGTCGCCATTTGTTACGGCTGGATCGGCAATACATATTCGGGATTCTTGATCGTAGGACAGAAATGGCTTAAGTGACAACGACACGCTCGATTCCAGTCCCAAATACTATATGCTCCAGACAACAAAAGCACCAACGCCCTACAGAGTTATCGTCTACGGTAACGAGGTACCTTAACTCGGCGAAAGTGTACAACAGGGGTAGGCTATGAGGCTAAACTCCCTCAGACATTTATAGGTTACGTTATTACTAAAGAAATGCAATACTCAAGAAACTACGTTAATATTAAGCCTCTAATAGTGTAGAATAGAAGCAGGCTAAAGGTATGACAGTGAAATGCTAAATGAAAAATGTACACGCCTACTTGAAAGCGCGTGCACTACAATAACTGTCCCCTACTAACATGCACTAGCATGTAGCATACAAGATGTTCATGATCCAGTAGATACCTAATAATACACATGGGAGGAACATAAACAGTAGTCACTTATTATAATAATGAATCTATACTTGGAATAACTAAAAGGTTGCAGGCAACAGTACTGCGCCGGTAGCCTACTACCGCATAGGCTACTTCGCTTCTCTCACTCTGTCTCCCCTCCGAGTCCGTATGCGCCCTACGCAACAGAACTCCGGACACAGCAGCAAAACGACAGTGCAGTTAATTGATACATGAAAGTATTAATAGTGTTGTCTTGTGTGTGAGTAATGTGTATTGTAAAGGGTTATATACATATACTTAAAGAGAGCTGCAATGCATAGTAAAATAAAGATATATCCCACTCATCATCCCATGTGTTCTAGCTAGCAGGCCAAGTCACAGGAACAACGAGTCCCAGCACCGAAAGCGAGAACCCAGGAGAAGACTGTAGAGAACACAAGGACAGATAAATTACGTTACTCTACTATACCGGCACTACGAGCGAGCTATAGTCTCGGGTACTACACTCGCTCCTGGCTCGGTATGCAAATCAAGGCTAAGTCCTCGTCCCTCTACAGACAACTCCTGGGCATGGTCGGGCTCTTACACATGGCACCAGTCTAGTCACAAATGGGATGATGAGCGGGCATATAACTCGTGAACATGTAGAACGTTCACCAACTATCCTCATCAAGAAGATCGCTGTTCACATTAACCCCTTAAATCTAATACATGTAAATATATGCTTGTCCTAAGAGTAATACGAGAGGTGAGTGCTGAAACTCCTTTAGGACCTCAAGGGAAGGTTATGCATTTAAATAGAGAGAAGAATGAAATGAGAGTAATGTCGTCAGAGAGAAAGAGTGCAACAGTGAGAAGTTGGGGAGAGAGGGCAAGGGATGTTAGAATCTCAAAGGTTCTGGGCAACCTAGTCCAGGAACTCGCAGCCAGCCTCCAGGCAGTGTGCTGTACGACAACATGGGCCCAGCCCAGGCAGGCATCAATGGTCTACCAACCCTGTCGTGCCTAGCTATAAGCGCAGGGCTGCCAACCAGTCCATACGTCTGGCAACCACCCGGCCGGCAGCGTGGCGCGTTGCTACCCTCTTGCTCTGAAGCCTAACTCACTCTCTCTCTCTGAACTCCCATTGTCCTATCTATCAACTTCTCTATTGATACTACATATTAAATGGAAGGTCTCGACATGGCTTAAAACAAAACCCACCACTGGTTAGCACATGACGAGACCTTTGCAGAGATACAAAGAACATAGTTATAAGTTGTCACACTCAATATACATTGCGGCTGACGGTAGCCAGATCACGGGCGGTACAGTCGAGTACCAGGGAGTACAATCAGGTTGCGTTGCAAAGCACTGGGGTGCGTCACAGCCCCCCCAAGATTTTAGATAATCGACCTTAAAAGCATTATCAAAATCTGACAGGCAACCAACCGACCTGCTACCCTTAGCTGCCACTAATTGCAAAAGGTGCACAACAACTGAAGTGTGAATTATACATAAAACACAATATCGCATGCATCATGCTACAACAATAAAGACTTACAAAACTAAAAAAAAGAAAGAGTTTTCTCGTTTATTTTATTGTTTTATAATCTTTTTGGACGGCGTTATGATAGCCTAATTTTACTCCTGCTCAACCCACACACCGTGCACGACTATCTTGGATCATCAACCCTTGATAGACAATCTGCTATCACGTTCTCACTCCCGGCAATATGCTGAATGTTGAGATTATACTCTTGGAGCATTAGGGACCACCTGGTCAACCGCATATTCCGATTGTGAAACTTATTTAGGAATTTCAAGGGATGATGGGCCGTATAAATCGTCACTACCGGGCCGTAGGCTGGAACATAAACTTCGAAATGTTTGAGCGACAAAACGATAGCCAGAAGCTCCTTCTCTATAGTCGAGTAATTCCTTTGTGCCGAATTAAACTTGCGAGAAAAGAAGCTCACTGGGTGTTCCAAGCCCTCGGAATCAGTCTGCAGTAACACTGCCCCGGCACCCACACCGCTGGCATCAGTCGCCAGCTGAAAACTCCTGGAGAAGTCTGGGGCCCTCAAAATCGGATGTGTACACAGCAGGTGCTTGACTAGGTCGAAAGCCCTCTGACACTCCGCAGCCCAACAGAACTTCACTGACTTCGACAGTAGATCAGTTAACGGTGCTAAGACAGTAGAGTATCCCCGGATGAAGCGCCTATAATAGCCTATCATACCTAGGAACCGCATGACCTGGCGCTTAGTGGTGGGCCTGGGAAACATATTGATAGCCTGTATCTTGCTCAGGGGGGGGCACACCCGGCCTAACCCGACCACAAAGCCAAGATACTGCACAGTAGCCTTTACAAACTCGCACTTCCTCAGGTTCACCACCAGCCCAGCATCGTGCAACTTCCCAAACAGGGTCTCTAAGTGCCTTAGGTGATTTTCAAAATCGTCATCATACACTATCACGTCATCAAGGTAGACCGTGCAGTTAGGGATTTCGTCACAAATATCGTTCATCAGGGTTCTGAAACGTGGCAGGTGCGTTCTTAAGCCCATAAGGCATTACGTTGCATTGGTAGGTCTTGCCATCTACCACAAAACCACAAACTTGCTTAGCTCGGTCCGACAGGGGTACTTGCCAGTAGCCTTTTACAAGATCAATTTTAGTAAGGTACTTTGCATTCCCTATCTTGTCCACGCTGTCGTCAACTCGAGGCAAAGGGTAAGGGTTGGTAGTGGTCAAGCCATTTAGCCTACGAAAATCTATGCAGAACCGCACCTTGCCGTCAGGTTTTGGCTGCAACGTGACGGGTGATGTCCACTTCACATAACCTTCAGTGATCATCCCTCTCTCAACCATGTACTTTAACTCCTCCCGTAAAGCTGGCAACTTTACCGGGGGCACACGGTAGGGCACTGACTTGAAGGGCACATTATCACCGACGTCCACGTCGTGCGATACCTGAGTAGTGAGACCTGGGTGTTCGGCGAAAACAGAGGGGTTTGACCTGAACAGGCCTAGGACAGCAGCACCCTGGTGCTCAGGCAGGTGACTTACAGCTTGCTTAGCCTCTTGTTCAGTATTCCCCGCCCACTGTTCCGCGGAAATGACACAGTCCCAGCTATCCTCCTCAGCAACATGACTGTCCCAACCTCCTTCTCCACCCTGGCCGCTGCAGGCCAGCACAGGGACAGTGAGAGGCTCTGAGGGGCGTCTCACATACTCTTTCATGAGGTTAACATGACATAACCTTTTTTTTTTCCTACGGTCAGGTGTTGCAACGAGATAATCAAGGTCGGACAGTTTCTTAGCCACCACATACGGCCCAATGAACTTGGCAGAAAGGGGGTGTCCAGGCAAAGGTAAAAGCAACATTACCTCCTGACCCCCCGAAAACTCCCGAAGCTTCACCTTGGCGTCATACTGGTGCTTCATGACCGCCTGTGCATTAACCAAGTTATTACCTGCCGCTGCCATGCAACCTATAAGTCTCTCCCGGCTCTCAAGGACATATTTAATTACAGACCCCGGCTTCTCTTCGCCCTCCCAGATCTCTTTCACCATACTTAAAGGTCCTCTCACATTATGGCCAAAGACTAGTTGATTTGGACTGAACCCCTGGCTCTCTCCTGGGACTTCACGTGCAGCGAACAGAACATACGGCAGACCCAAATCCCAATCAGTGTCATGTTCTGCACAGTAACAGCGTAGCATACTCTTCAGGGTCGAGTGCCACCGCTCCAAGACTCCCTGACTCTCGGGATGGTAGGCTGACGACACTACAGAACATATACCGTGCAACTGAAGGGTTTGCTTGAACAATTTGGATGTAAAATTGCTCCCCTGGTCTGACTGCACCTCACGTGGAAATCCATAACGGGAACAGAACAATAATAAGTTTTTAACAACTGCCTTTGCCGAGCCGTTTCTCATGGGGTATGCGTCCGGGTATCTCGTAGCCACATCCATGATTGTCAACAGGAATTTATTGCCACTACTAGTAGGCGGGAAAGGGCCAACCAAATCTACTACAACTTTGCTGAACGGAGGCCCGGTGACAGGTATGGGAAACAAAGGTGCCTTCGGGATTGTCTGGTTAGGCTTCCCCGTTGTCTGGCAGGTCGCACACCCAGCCACCCATGCACAGACATCAGCCTTGACCCCAGGCCACCAGAAAAACCTGCCCAATGCCGCCAATGTTTTTGTTACCCCCAAATGACCCGCCACCGGTACATCATGCGCCAGACACAATAAGGACTCTCTATACTTATTTGGAACAACCACCTGGTCTACTACCCTCGCACCGCCCTCCCACTTCGATTTGGGGTCTAGAAATCTGCGGTACAATATCCTGTTGAGCCTAAAGAAATCTCCCGGCTTCGCATCCCCATCTTCCTCCAACTCTATGGCACCATTGCTATAACGAGCTAGGCTAGCGTCTTGCAGCTGCTGCTCACTATGTCCCCGGGCGTCAATGCATCAAGATGGTTTTGTAATAAGACATTACCCCGGCTAGTAGGCTCTACTGCCTTAGTGGCTCTCGCTACAGCTCTTGCCTCACGCGAAGTCTTACCCAACTCTGCCTTGTTACACACCATATCTGGGCCAGAGTCAACTCCCGTGTTTATTATAGGTCCAAGTACCGAATCACCGAGAAGTGCAGCAGAATCAATGTCCCTTTTCCTGCCCTTAGCAACCTTCTCCTGATCCTTCCTCCACTGTCCCCGAGGTTGAGTGCTAGGCTGTGCAGGAGCCGCAGAGCGAGATCGGGTTACCACACAGGCCATCTCATCCTGTTGGCACCTCCCAACCCATTCCCGATTCTCACCATCCACGTCGGCCGCCCTCTCGGCAACGACTAAGGGTGGAGTCCCGGAAGTGGGCACCGCAAAGTCGTTGCCGAGAAGAAGATCGACGCCCTCAACTGGCAAACACTCAAAGATCCCTACATCCAGCTCCATGCACACCTCTCCCACTCTCAACTCCAACCTCACAAGTGGGTATGACCTCTTAGCATTTATACCCTGCACCACAACAACTCTGGCCGCATTTATCGGTTTCCCTGTGAAGTTCCTCAACAAAGTTTGCGAAGCCCCCGTATCCCTCAGCAAGTCATCCCTCCGTAGTTCACTCCCCCAGCTCACAAACCCGTGTCCCCGATGGCTACAGAAAGTGTCCCGGACAGGTGTCGAGCCTTCCGTACGCTTCTTTACCGCGTGTGCCTCAGCTGCTGACAACCTACCCCGGGCAGTTGCTGCAGCCTTCAGAGACACACCGATACTGTGAACCAATGACACCGGCTTAGCGGGAGTGTTACTAGGGCACTCACGTGAATAATGGCCTAGCTTCTGACATTTGTAACATTTCACATCCCCAATGGGCTTCTTCCCTTGTGCGGGCGAAGAAGGGGCCTGACCTTTAGTAAACGGGAGAGGCTTGTGTTTGTAGGTGTTATTAGGTGCAATGCTTTTAGTGTGGTTATGTGTGTCATAGGATTTGTTATTATCGAAAACTCTGGTGGGTGGGGTATAGCGCCCCTTCTGCCCTGACTCAGCCCTCTGAGCGGCACCGCAACCACGAATCAATGATAATCTGAGGTCTGCCATCTTGGCAGCCTCCTCTACTGTCTTGGGACATTTTTCCTTAATGTTCAGCGTTAGATCGGTTCCAGTACATTTGTAAAACTGTTCCAGATAGAAAAGTTGCTTAATTTCCTCAGCCGACTCTGCGTGCTCGGACCGAAACCAGTTATTACATGCATCTGTTAAGTCCCGTGCGTGCTCCATAAAACTGACGTCGCTCTTCTTATTCACGCCACGGAACTTGAATCTATAAGTTTCGGGTTGCAGTTCGTAGGCCCGGAGCACAGCCTCCTTCACCAGTCCATACACGACACTCTCGTCCAGTGACAGTGCATCGTAGGCTTTCAACCCCTTACCCACTAGACGTGATGAAACTAATGCTGCCCATTTAACCTCCGGCCAGTCATACTCACGACACTTCTTTTCGAAACGAGCAAAAAACTCAGTCACTGCTGTCCCATCAAATGCGGTACTAACTTAATTAAATGCAAAAGTGAGTCTGTAACCCGGTGCCCACCACCGAGATGACGCCCCGTGGTCTCTACTCTAGACTTCTCGACATCCATTTCAGCCTGGTACCTGGTTGCATCCTGATTGGCTTGGATTCTAGCAACCTCTATGCGTTCTATACTAGCCTGTTGTATCTGAGTCTCCTGCAGCTTAATCCGTTCTATACTAGCCTGTTGTATCTGAGTCCTCCTGCAGCTTAATCCGTTCTATACTAGCCTGTTGACTCTCTTGCAACTTAAGCTTAGCTAGTTCTAGCTGAAATAACATCTCAGGAGACAGGCCTGGGGGGGGGAGAGCACAAAATGCGGGATCCCCACCGAGACGTGTTTACGGGTAAGCCAGCTTGCCATTGAGAACCCTCCTGCTGCATCGTGCTAAGACTCGCTGGCTGAGGGCCCAGCTCAGGGGTAGAGTGGAATGGAGGCTTGGGGGGAACCCCCCAAGACCCCACTCCACCCACCGCCCCATCGCCATCACACAACAAACATGCCACCAAATTCTTCTTGGGCCAACTGTCAGGACAGTCCCGCCCCAAAAACCGTGGCTAAACAGCGAAGACCGTAACAATCAATAGCCTGCAGGCGCTGTTCGGTCAAAGGTGTCTGCAAAAATGCCCGGGCATCCCTCTCTCCACTTATAACACTCCCTCCCTAAATATCTGCTGTACTTGCTGGTCACTAGGCTGTACCGTGTTATCCTCCCCCGTAAATGATGAGTCATTAGACATAGTGCTGGTTATACAATTGCTGTTCATAAAAAAAAAAAGTGCTTATTACTAATTGCAGTCTCGACTCACAAAATGTTAAAGATGCTTGAATGACTCTACTCTAGACACCTAACGAAACAATCTGCAAGTCCACCAATACAATAATGACACAATAAAAATTCCTCCAATATGCAAGAAAATTCTAGCCAGCTCTACTAGGTAGCATAGAATAGTTCTCCAAAAAACATGTGATAGGATACTACTGAATCTTGTGCAAGGTCGCCATTTTGTTACGGCTGGATCGGCAATACATATTCGGGATTCTTGATCGTAGGACAGAAATGGCTTAAGTGACAACGACACGCTCGATTCCAGTCCCAAATACTATATGCTCCAGACAGCAAAAGCACCAACGCCCTACAGAGTTATCGTCTACGGTAACGAGGTACCTTAACTCGGCGAAAGTGTACAACAGGGGTAGGCTATGAGGCTAAACTCCCTCAGACATTTATAGGTTACGTTATTACTAAAGAAATGCAATACTCAAGAAACTACGTTAATATTAAGCCTCTAATAGTGTAGAATAGAAGCAGGCTAAAGGTATGACAGTGAAATGCTAAATGACAAATGTACACGCCTACTTGAAAGCGCGTGCACTACACAACTGTCCCCTACTAACATGCACTAGCATGTAGCATACAAGATGTTCATGATCCAGTAGATACCTAATAATACACATGGGAGGAACATAAATAGTAGTCACTTATTATAATAATGAATCTATACTTGGAATAACTAAAAGGTTGCAGGCAACAGTACTGCGCCGGTAGCCTACTACCGCATAGGCTACTTCGCTTCTCTCACTCTGTCTCCCCTCCGAGTCCGTATGCGCCCTACGCAACAGAACTCCGGACACAGCAGCAAAACGACAGTGCAGTTAATTGATACATGAAAGTATTAATAGTGTTGTCTTGTGTGTGAGTAATGTGTATTGTAAAGGGTTACATATACTTAAAGAGAGCTGCAATGCATAGTAAAATAAAGATATATCCCACTCATCATCCCCATGTGTTCTAGCTAGCAGGCCAAGTCACAGGAACAACGAGTCCCAGCACCGAAAGCGAGAACCCAGGAGAAGACTGTAGAGAACACAAGGACAGATAAATTACGTTACTCTACTATACCAGCACTACGAGCGAGCTATAGTCTCGGGTACTACACTCGCTCCTGGCTCGGTATGCAAATCAAGGCTAAGTCCTCGTCCCTCTAAAGACAACTCCTGGGCATGGTCGGGCTCTTACACATGGCACCAGTCTAGTCACAAATGGGATGATGAGCGGGGCATATAACTCGTGAACATGTAGAACGTTCACCAACTATCCTCATCAAGAAGATCGCTGTTCACATTAACCCCTTAAATCTAATATATGTAAATATATGCTTGTCCTAAGAGTAATACGAGAGGTGAGTGCTGAAACTCCTTTAGGACCTCAAGGGAAGGTTATGCATTTAAATAGAGAGAAGAATGAAATGAGAGTAATGTCATCAGAGAGAAAGAGTGCAACAGTGAGAAGTTGGGAGAGAGGGCAAGGGATGTTAGAATCTCAAAGGTTCTAGGCAACCTGGTCATGGAACACGCAGCCAGCCTCCAGGCAGTGTGCTGTACGACAACATGGGCCCAGCCCAGGCAGCGTAGGCAGGCAACAATGGACTACCAACCCTGTCGCGCCTAGCTATAAGCGCAGGGCTGCCAACCAGTCCATACGTCTGGCAACCCAATCGGCCGGCAGCGTGGCGCGTTGCTACCCTCTTGCTCTGAAGCCTAACTCACTCTCTCTCTCTGAACTCCCATTGTCTTATCTATCAACTTCTCTATTGATACTACATATTAAATGGAAGGTCTCGACATGGCTTAAAACAAAACCCACCACTGGTTAGCACATGACGAGACCTTTGCAGAGATACAAAGAACATAGTTATAAGTTGTCACACTCAATATACATTGCGGCTGACGGTAGCCAGATCACGGGCGGTACAGTCGAGTACCAAGGAGTACAATCAGGTTGCGTTGCAAAGCACTGGGGTGCGTCACAATATATACATATATAGTTTGTAAGGCCAGACTGCCTAGTAAGGACCTTGAGGTGTGTGTGGTCTGTGTATCTATGTAGCTCTATGTAGCTCTCTCTCTCTCTCTCATTATAGAAACACTGGGTACTGGCGAGGAAGGTGGTTGTGTTCGGGCGTAGGTACAGTCACGGTCAAAAGCCATGACAGAGTGATAGAGAGCCAAAATCAAGGTACGTTAGAGGTAATTTAGGTGTCCTGGAAAGAATTGTGGTGTGCTTGTTAAGTATAGTGAAATGAATAGGAGGAGGAGGTGTTTGTGAGAGTTGGCTGGATTACTCTCTGTGTAGGTGAGGTACAAATAGTAAACAGTGGTGGAAGCCAGACAAATTAAACAAAAGTTCGAGCAACTCCTCATAATGTGTGCCTATGAGGCCTCCCCTGGGTACTGCGCTGCTCGATTGGTACCAACAATATCCCCAAGTAAAATACATTAATGAGCACAGGCATTTGGCTCGAACGTCCCTTGATTTTGGCCCTGTCACTCTTTCAACT
>CM064556.1:2069897-2104696 GCA_032716605.1 Paralithodes platypus | reverse complement strand
CAACTCTATAACCCGAAATAAAAGTATCTCAGACTTTCTTCTATTCCCTGCTGAGCTCTGGAACTCTCCTCCCAAGAATCAGTCTTTGTTCCCCTCTTCCCTATGACTTAATTTCTTCAAACTCTGGTGTTGTCCCAGTGTTACGATCCAGGTTCTCAAAGACACAGGGCTCTTCAACATTGGACTATATAATGGCAAAATGCAACAACGGTAACACTAGATCCCACCCCCGCCTTAAACAATGGAAAACAAAACACCATTACCGCCCTGAGTCGTGCCTGGACAACGAGGTATCCTATGACTCGGTAACATGGTGCACAGCCACTAGGCTGACGCTGCGATGAAACAGCCTATTCTCAAACAGTAAAAGATTACTCGATTAGGTTACACAAAGAAGATAGTTAACGTGATTAATTAACGTTACGGTAGATACTCAAATAACTGGCACTCCTGTATTAAAGACAGTGCAATGCTAGTCCTGCAACATCAACTGGAAACTTCTGAAATAAGTCTGATGCTGGGAAGATGTTCGTAAAGAGCCTTGAATATTATAATGCAGAATACGGGTCACAATAAATACTAGGACATATAGTAATAGCAGGCGAATAATAAAGACTGCGCAAAGGTAGTAATGCTCGACAACTAAAGAAATGCTTCGTGACACAACGCAACAGCCTACTAGGGTTGTGCAACTCAACAACAACCTCGGCTCAAAAGTGCAGTGAATAATAATGTTGCCTACATATAATAATGGGGCTTATCTCTAACCAGTGTCTGCTCAGTTAATAAAGTCTAGCTGGGGTATCAAGGCAGGGCAACAATGGGCGAGCATGCGGCTCGTAGCCTACCGTTGTCCGAAGGTGGTATAAATGACGATTACGGTATATGACGGGGATGCTCTCTTGATAAATCTAGGTCTCTAGTACCTAGTTCCTGGCGATCCCTCAGAAGTCAACACAAAGAGGCAGCACTATGTTGTGAGGGATAGGCTATGGCCCTCTCACACCACAGCGCTGTGCTCGCAAAGTAAACCCACCCGAAGACAACTTAGGCTCCCACAGTACCTGTCGATGTCGTGCAGGGCTTAGCTAACACTGCACACATCGGAGACAACGACACAGTAACCTTACCCCTAGTCTAGCTTTAGATAACCAAGCAGAATCACTCAACACCTTGCCAGGGAGACATATACCGGTCTACAACCTTCCCGAGAGAGGACACATAATGAAAAGTCCGTCTCTCCAAACCTCAATAAAGCCTAATACATGGAAATCTCTGAGAGCTTCGCGTACAATACGACTGGCCGACGGTGAACGTCTATGCTGAAACCAGAAGGGATGTTGAGTTTAATAAAGATTAGAGAATGAGAAAGGAGAAGTCGAGAGAGAGAAATAGTATGCAAAGTGGCGAGTATGGGGGACAGAATTGCAAAGGATGTAGGCGATACGCGTGTCAGGCAAGCTCTGTGCTGGTAAAGAACACGAGGCCGCGATGGGAAGGGACTAGTTGACCACCCGGCCGCCAACGCCGTCAGTGCCCAAGGGAGCCGCGTCATAGCTCACCCCGCTGCCAGGTGTACTCCCTCACCCTCTTTCGCTCGCCTCCCACACAAGCAACATTTATATTATAGCGAATATAAAATATAAGGCGCGGTCACAGACCAAAACAAAGACCATTTCTAGACTGTCTGTGGCAACACGACACTAATTACATAATGCAGATCATTCTAGGACAACTGTAGCCCATCCCCCCATCCTGGCGAGCGCTAGCGAGCTGCAATGCCCCACGCAACCATTCTGCTAACGCCGGGAGGCGTCACACCCCCCCAAGATATGGGACACTCAACCATGAGCCCATATCTGAACAGGCAGAATGTCGCTAGAATCTGCCACTCCTAACCACTCTGCCACTCATGGAATGCAAGCTCAGTCTCCTCAAAAAAAATACAACATTTATATATAAAAAAAAATCTTATCACCCTTCCCAAATATAATACATTAATTCATAACATTGTGCTCCCAGAGCGAGCTTTAAGAAGCACAGCCTACTGAGGGAAAATCATCTGCACTCAGTACTCAGCTACAATATTATCTTAAAATTAATTGTCAAAAAGAAAGAGTTTTTATTTAATTTTTCATATTTTATTTTAATGTTTTTTTTGGCGGCTACTATAGATGTAGGCCTAATATTCTTCTAATCAAAGCCAACAACTCCTGCCTTGCGACCCTACGCTGATGCTACACACACGAGCCAACAAGCACCAGCGCAAAAATACACCGCAAGCCAAGACAGGAGGCTATACCAACATACTGTGGTAGCCTACCCCGGATCCTCCACCCGCGACAAACAGTCCGCAATCACATTCTCACAACCGGCAATATGGCGAATGTCTAAGTTGTACTCTTGCAACATGAGCGACCATCTGGTCAGCCTCATATTCCGGTTTGTGGAATTGATTGAGGAATTTAAGCGGGTGGTGGTCGGTATACACTACCACGACTGGCCCATAGGCAGGAACATAGACCTCAAAGTGTCTGAGCGCTAACATGATTGCCAGCAGTTCCTTTTCAACAACCGAATAGTTTTTCTGTGCTGAATTAAATTTCTTTGAAAAGAAACTGACTGGATGCTCAAGACCTTCCTCGTCTGTCTGCAAAAGTACGGCACCAGCCCCTACTCCGCTGGCATCAGTCGCCAACTGAAATGGTCGTTCAAAGTCCGGGGCCCTGAGGATAGGGTGAGTGCATAAAAGGTGTTTAACTACTCGAAACGCCTGCTCACACTCAGGTGCCCAGCGGAACTTTTTATCTTTGGCTAGTAGATCTGTCAAAGGAGCTAACACAGTAGAATAGCCTCTTATAAAGCGGCGGTAATACCCAATCATGCCCAAAAATCTCATGATCTGCCGCTTGGTGGTCGGCCTGGGGAACAAGTCGATAGCCTGTATTTTCTGTTGGGGTGGGCTCACCTGCCCTAACCCAACCACAAACCCCAGATACTGCACCGTGGCTTGCACAAAGTCACACTTGCCCAGATTAACCACCAAGCCTGCTTTACTAAGTTGACTAAATAAGGCTTCTATGTGCTCACAGTGACTTTGGAAATCGTTGTCATAAATTATCACGTCATCAAGGTAGACAGTACAGTTTGGGATATCTGCTACGATGTCGTTCATTAAGCTCTGGAAAGTGGCCGGTGCATTTTTCAGACCATATGGCATCACGTTGCAATGGTAAGTACTGCCATCCACCACAAACCCGCACACCTCTTTAGCCCGCTCAGACAGTGGTACTTGCCAGTAGCCTTTGACGAGGTCTACCTTGGTCAAGTACCTTGCTTTCCCGATCTTATCCACACTGTCATCCACCCGGGGAAGAGGATATGCATTGGTGGGGGTCAACCCGTTCAACTGCGTAAAGTCAATGCAGAACCGAACTTTTCCATCAGGTTTGGGCTGCAGAGTGACAGGAGAAGTCCACCGTACTGCCCCCTTCTCGATCAAGCCTCTCGCCAGCATATACTCCAGCTCATCCCTGAGCGCTGGGAGTTTAATGGGTGGCACCCGATAAGGTATCGACTTGAAGGGGGTGTGCTCTCCTACATCGACGTCATGCACCGCTTGAGTAGTGAGGCCGGGGTGCTCGGCAAATACAGTGGGGTATGAATCGAACAGACGCTGCACTGCCACCTGCTGTTCCTCCGGCAGGTGCGCCAGAGCATCATGCGCACATTGGCTCGAATTCCCCGCCCACTGATCAGCTGAGACATGACAATCCCAGTTATCATCCACCTGATCATTGCTGCCCCCCTCTCCTTCTCCACCATGACCGCAGCAGGTCAACACAGGGACAGCTAGTGACTCAGGTGGGCGCCTCACATACTCCTTCAACAAATTAATGTGGCATAGTTGGTTACGCTTCTTCCGGTCTGGAGTGGCAACGAGGTAATCTAGATCGGAGATCTTTGACACCACTCGATAAGGCCCAGCGTACTTGGCAGCCAGAGGATGACCTGCCAAAGGCAACTGGACCAACACCTCTTGACCTACCTGAAACTCCCGGAGTTTCGCCTTAGTATCGTTCCTGTCCTTCATACGGGCCTGCGAACTCACCAAATTACGCCCGGCCAGCTCCAGACTTCTAAGCATTCTCTCTCTGCTCTCGAGGACGTATCTCAACATAGAACATGGCTTAGCGGTACCCTCCCAAATCTCCTTCACCATGTGGAGAGGGCCCCTCACCTGATGCCCGAAAACAAGCTCATTCGGACTGAAACCGAGACTCTCTCCAGGTACTTCTCTTGCCGCGAACAAAACATACGGCAGACCAAGGTCCCAATCCTTTCCGTTCTCTGCGCAATAACATCGAAGCATGCTTTTCAGCGTGGCGTGCCACCTCTCCAACACCCCTTGACTCTCCGGGTGATACGCAGAAGAAACGACAGTGCTGATGCCATGCTGAATCATAGTTTGTTTGAACAGATTAGATGTAAAATTAGAACCTTGGTCCGATTGCACCTCTTGCGGGTAACCATACCGCGAGCAATACAAGAGCAGGTTCCGGACAACAGTTTTCGCCGTGCCATATCTCATTGGATATGCATCAGGATAACGAGTGGCCACATCCCTGATAGTTAATAGAAATTTATTACCGGCACTAGTAGGGGTTAGGGGTCCGACCATATCAATGATGACCTTACTGAAGGGCGGTCCACTGACAGGAATGGGGTGCAACGGGGCTCTCGGAATTGTTTGGTTAGGTTTTCCAACCCTCTGGCACGTATGACACCTTGCTATCCAGGTTACCACCTGCCCCTTCAACCCCGGCCACCAAAACAATTTTTCTAAAGCCGCCACCGTTTTTCTCACCCCTAGATGTCCTGCCAGTGGTATGTCATGCACCAACCTCAGTAGGCTATCCCTGCACTCCCGTGGCACCACCAACTGGTCCACTACTCCGGACCCCTCTTGCCAACTACGTTTAGGGTCTTGAAAACGCCTATAGAGGATGCCTTCTAAATAAAAAAAATCTCCTGGCTGTGCATCGCCGTCCTCGTCGAGCTCTACAGCTCCATTAGCACACGTTTGGAGCTCAGGGTCCTCTAGTTGCAACCGACGTATATCTGAGGATGCCAAGCGATCTAACTGCTCCCGGAGCAATGCATGACCTTCCCCGATACTGGGCTGCTCCCTCTGTCTCTCTCGATGTACATAACGTTGCTGTCGTGGAGACTCGTCATGCCCAGCCTCGTCACTCTCGATGACAGGCCCAGGGGCTACTCCAGAATTAAGTAATGGTGCTAATACTGAATCACCCAGGAGAGCCGCCGAGTCAAAACTCTTAAAACCAACTCCAGCTTTAGCCTCCTCCTGTTGATCGTTCCTCCGCTGGTCTGAAGACGGAGGACTAGGCTGTGACACTTTAGCTGCCTGAGCTCGGGTGACAACACACGCCATGGGTTGTGTCTGGCACCGCTCGACCCACTCTTGCTCTTCCCTACTCACGTCGGCCGGCCTCTCGCCACGACTAAGGGTAGAACCTCAGAAGCGGGCATTGCAAAGTCGTTGCCGAGAAGAAGGTCGACGCCCTCCACTGGCAGTTTCTCCACAATCCCGGCATCCAATTCACGTGCCACACCATCCACCTCCAACTCCAACCGCACCAGCGGGTATGACCGAGTTGCATTAATACCCTGCACCACCACCACCCGAGCCGCGTTTATAGGGTAGCCAGTCAAGTTTTTCATCAGAGTCTGGGAAGCACCTGTATCGCGCAAGACCTCTACTCCATGTTTGTGCCCCGCCCACATCACGCAACCCCGCCCTCTATGGTCGCAAAAAACATCCTGAGCAGGGTTCGAGCCTCCCAGGTGCTTCTGCATTGGCTGTGCCTCAGCCTCTGACGAACTGCCCCGGGCAAACTCAGATGACTTCGGAGACACCAATGTTGCAGGCCAAAGACACAGCTGCTGTAGGTGGTTTGCTAGGACAGACTCTTGCAAAGTGCCCCTTTTTATGACAATGATAACACTCCAACTCCCCTTTGGGCTTCCCTTGGTACTGGGAAGGCCCCCTTCTTAACACCTTACGAGCGGCCTATGCGGTTTATTTATGTGTACCGCACAGCGGGTGTTTTTAGCCAAAATAGGGCTGTTTACGTGATCATTTTCATGCCTAAATAAGACCCAGAACGTAAAACAAGTACCTATCCCTGAAAGGGCATAAACAGAGCTTTCGAATGACACCATAACGATCCTTGTATGATGGATAGTTTTTCTTGCAATAACCGTGCAACGCGAGTGCAAAAAGCAGGTAATTCGGTACTTTCAGTACATAATTGAGTATGTAGCGAGTGAGAGAGGGAGGAGGGAGCTGAGATTTGTGTCAGTAGGTTCGCCGCGGTGGTCTGGAGCAGTCATACGCTCGCTAGTCTCCTGCCACCACTTGTCTCTCTCTCTCAGCCACATTACGTGCTGAAATTGCCACTCGAGTTATGTCGAGCGCCGCCACATAGTCCAGCTTTTTTTAACTCGACTTATGTTGCTCGCCGCTAAATAAGGGTTAAACGGGACGGTGCTAGTCTTGTGGTCAGTCTTGGTATCATGGTTCTTGTACTTGTTTGCATAAGGTATATCACTAACTCGGGTGGGTGGGGTGTCACGCCCCTTGTTACCTGCCTCACTACGCTGGGCAGACCCGCACCCACGAATTAGTGATAGCCGGAGGTCATCCATCTCAGCTGCCTCCTGTAGAGTTTTTAGTTGCTTTTCTTTAAGGTTTAACGTCAGGTCGCCGCCCGTGCATTTGAAAAACTGTTCTAAAAGCACCAACTGTTTAATGTCGTCAAACGTAGTAGCTTTCTCCAACCTAAGCCAATTCCCAAAAGCATCGCACAGCTCCCGGGCATGCTCCAAAAAGGTGCTCTCCCGACCCTTGGTAACATCCCGGAACTTCAACCTGTACGTCTCTGGTTGTAGTTCGTATGCTCTCAGGACAGCCTCCTTGAGATCCTCGTACACAATACATAACTCCAAAGGTAACGCATCGTAGGCTTTAAGACCCTTGCCTATTAATCTAGAGGATACAAGTGCTGCCCATTTATTCTCTGGCCACTGGTGTTCCTGGCACTTCTTCTCAAAGCGTGTGAACAATTCTGTTACACCACTCTCATCAAACACCGGAACCAGTTTCAATAAGTGCGAGAGAGACTGCTCATGAACACGGTTACCAGCCCCAAGTCGCTGTCCCGTTGTCTCTACTCGCGACTTCTCTACGTCCCTGTCGGCACAGTACCTAGTCAACTCAGCTTGGATTTTTGCTAGCTCTATTTGCTGCTCACCTGCCCTGATAGCCTTTCTCTCTTCGATCTTAGCTAATTCGAGCTGAAGCAATAATTCTGGAGATAACCCTTGAGGAGGTGAAGGTGCTACAATGTTTGAAATTACCGGTGGTCGCCCCAGGGGCAGCCCACCCTGCCAGTCACCACCCAACTGCGGAAGCGTACCCGGGGTCGGCAAACTACTGGGATGGCTGGGAGTCGAGTGTAGGGGAAGCATGGCCGAAGAGCTCTGAGCACTCAACCCATCTCGCTCACCAGTCACCCTGCCCAGTACACACGTTATCAAGTTATCCTTGGTCATGCTGCTAGTAACCGCATGACCGATAGCTGTGGCCAGGCATTGAAGACCGTACCGATCCATACCCTCCAACCGCTCGGCAGTAACAGGCCATTGCAAAAATATCCTAGCATCCTCCTCACAGTTCACCCGATTAACCCTTTCATAATGCTGCTGTTCCTCAGTTTCGACATTACGTACTGTGTCTCCATTCTCCTCTGACCCGGTATAAGACATGATGCTCACAAAAATTTCTCACCACAATATTCAGAAAAGGAGTACCCCAAACTCTTATGTAGCACTATTCACTTGCCAAAAATTTCTGAAGACCCTCAAGTGCTATACCACTTTGCCAAAACAAAATTAACGTGCCCACTATATTCCTCAATAAAACAAATGACCACAACAATCCTGCAATTATCTCTTAGTTCACAAGATCCTGAGCTAGGTCGCCATTTGTTACGATCCAGGTTCTCAGAGACACAGGGCTCTTCAACATTGGACTAGATAATGGCAAAATGCAACAACGGTAACACTAGATCCAACCCCTGCCTTAAACACTGGAAAACAAAACACCATTATCGCCCTGAGTCGTGCCTGGACAACGAGGTATCCTATGACTCGGTAACTGGTGCACACACACTAGGCTGACGCTCGATGAAACAGCCTATTCTCAAACAGTAAAAGATTACTCGATTAGGTTACACAAAGAAAAGATAGTTAACGTGATTAATTAACGTTACGGTAGATACTCAAATAACTGGCACTCCTGTATTAAAGAAAGTGCAATGCTAGTCCTGCAACATCAACTGGAAACTTCTGAAATAAGTCTGATGCTGGGAAGATGTTCGTAAAGAATCTGGAACAATTATAATGCAGAATACGGGTCACAAAAAATACTAGGACATATAGTAATAATAGGCAGGCGAATAATAAAAACTGCGCAAAGGTAGTAATGCTCGACAACTAAAGAAATGCTTCGTGACACAACGCAACAGCCTACTAGGGTTGTGCAACTCAACAACAACCTCGGCTCAAAAGTGCAGTGAATAATAATGTTGCATACATATAATAATGGGGGCTTATCTCTAACCAGTGTCTGCTCAGTTAATAAAGTCTAGCTGGGGTATCAAGGCAGGGCAACAATGGGCGAGCATGCGGCTCGTAGCCTAACGTTGTCCGAAGGTGGTATAATGAAGATTACGTTATATGACGGGGATGGTCTCTTGATAAATCTAGGTCTCTAGTACCTAGTTCTATCCTGGCGATCCCTCAGAAGTCAACACAAAGAGGCAGCACTATGTTGTGAGGGATAGGCTATGGCCCTCTCACACCACAGCGCTGTGCTCGCAAAGTAAACCCACCCGAAGACAACTTAGGCTCCCACAGTACCTGTCGATGTCGTGCAGGGCTTAGCTAACACTGCACACATCGGAGACAACGACACAGTAACCTTACCCCCAGTCTAGCTTTAGATAACCAAGCAGAATCACTCAACACCTTGCCAGGGAGACATATACCGGTCTACAACCTTCCCGAGAGAGGACACATACGGAAAAGTCTGTCTCTCCTAACCTCAATAAAGCCTAATACATGGAAATCTCTGAGAGCTTCGCGTACAATACGACTGGTCGACGGTGAACGTCTATGCTGAAACCAGAAGGGATGTTGAGTTTAATAAAGATTAGAGAATGAGAAAGGAGAAGTCAAGAGAGAGAAATAGTATGCAAAGTGGTGAGTATGGGGGACAGAATTGCAAAGGATGTAGGCGATACGCGTGTCAGGCAAGCTCTGAGCTGGTAAAGAACACGAGGCCGCGATGGGAAGGGACTAGTTGACCACCCGGCCGCCAACGCCGTCAGCGCCCAAGCGAGCCGCGTCATACCCCGCTGCCAGGTGTACTCCCTCACCCTCTCTCGCTCGCCTCCCACACAAGCAACATTTATATTATAGCGAATATAAAATATAAGGCGTGGTCACAGACCAAAACAAAGACCATTTCTAGACTGTCTGCGGCAACACGACACTAATTACATAAAGCAGATCATTCTAGGACAACTGTAGCCCATCCCCCCATCCTGGCGAGCGCTAGCGAGCTGCAATGCCCCCACGCAACCATTCTGCTAATGCCGGGAGGCGCCACACCAGGCATTTTAGCTCGAACGTCCCTTGATTTCGGCCCTGTCACTCCTTGAAATCTTGGGGGAGGCACTTGCTGCAGGGAGTTATGCCTTTTGTCTCCCTCATTCACATAGATTTATTTTTTCTATTGAGAGAGAGAGAGAGAGATATAATTGCTCCCCAGTGCCAGGATTGTCATGTGTCGGTTCCATGAAAAAGTGACCAAATCGATTGAGCATGTGTGGGCAAGTATAGTCAGCATGTGTGGGTAAATATAGTCAGCATGTGTGGGCAAGTATAGTCAGCATGTGTTGGCAAGTATAGTCAGCATGTGTGGGCAAGTATAGTCAGCATGTGTGGGCAAATATAGTCAGCATGTGTGGGTAAGTATAGTCAGCATGTGTGGGCAAGTATAGTCAGCATGTGTGGGTAAATATAGTCAGCATGTGAGCAAGTATAGTCAGCATGTGTGGGCAAGTACAGTCAGCATGTGTGGGTAAGTATAGTCAGCATGTGTGGGTAAGTATAGTCAGCATGTGTGGACAAGTATAGTCAGCATGTGTGGGCAAGTATAGTCAGCATGTGTGGGCAAGTATAGTCAGCATGTGTGGGCAAGTATAGTCAGCATGTGTGGGCAAGTATAGTCAGCATGTGTGGACATTGGACAAGTATAGTCAGCATGTGTGGGCAAGTATAGTCAGCATATGTGGGCAAGTATAGTCAGCATGTGTGGGAAAGTACAGTCAGCATGTGTGGGCAAGTATAGTCAGCTCTTGGGAACCAAGTCAGGAGAGGACAACTTCTGCAACACACCATGGTGGACTGGAAAACCATACCTTCTACATGATATTGCGTCATCGATGCCAAATCGATTACAGGAGGTTATAATTTTATAGCGAGAGGGAAATAGTATGTAATTGGAAGAATTGTACTCGGGCAAACCTCAAGTACAATTCCTCAATGGGTGTATCTATTAATACAATTCTTCCATGGGTTTCTACAAGTACAAATCGTACACTGGGTTTTTGTGATTACAAATCTTGTACAAGGTTTCTGGCGAAAGTCAGGGGTTTTGTGATACCCGTTCGAGTGGTAATAAACTGTGAGTGGGGAGGGAAGAGAAACCAATGAAGTGAAATTAATTTCCGTTTTACCTGGATGAGGGAGGATAGGTCTGGGAAATATGTGGATACATATGGAAGCTGGTGAACATATGGAATGTGGAATAATAGGGTATATAGGGAAAGGTAGAAAAGGGAGAAACAATAATAAAGGAAGGGAAGAGAGAGAGAGAGTTAATGTCATAGGACTACTGTTTGTCTTGAATTTTTCACTAAACTTCAAATAGACTTAAGAAGTATCTGTCCGAGTGGCGAATAAGGAGATAGACAGATAGGTAGAGAGAGAGAGAGAGAGAGTACGTGACTGAGTAAGGATAGTCGTTTCCAACCATCTCTGAGTCATTTATAGGGCTTCATTTACACATGGGTGTGATAGAGTGCATATCTGGAGCAAAGCTAGTATGCAAGAATATACTATTCCGTTTCTTTTCATCTGATGATCAATTGAATCCTTGATTTGATACTTTCTCGATACTTAATGGAAAAAATGAAACTACTATATATCTGTATCATATTAATACCAAGTGTATATAATTACATCGTATTTAACTAAACAATCTTAAAAACAAAAATGGAATCTTGATGGGAACTTTGCAATTTAAAGTTGAAATTAAATGGACAATATTAATGATAAATATATCTCATCGCGCCGTGTAATGGGAGCTCTAATAAAAACATAATAATAATTATAAAACAATCCACTAATTACTCGGCGAGCAACATCATCCATCTCTGACAATGATTCACGCCAGTATTAGGATGAGGGGGTTGGATGAGCGGCTATAGTTTATTCGTTGTAAGTAGGCGATAAATCATGACTTCTATCCTATGTAACTCAAAAAGGGCTAGAGCAAATTGGCGTAAATTGTCACATCTATTCCTTGACTGACACTTCCCATATGGTAGAAATATTAGCGCGATTACTCTAGTAATTTTTTAGTTACAGAGGATAGAGGTCATGATTTATCTCTTACCTACAGCAAATAGCCTTTAACATGGGTGAACGGATGTGAGTGACGTCATGGTTGCTTGCTAATATTTGTTGATGGCTGACAGTACGGATGCTTGTGAATACTTGTTGGTGCCAACCTAAGCATCAGTGAGGCTACTCTATAGCATCCACCCCTTTCGTTATTGTCATTCATAGGTTATATATCTATTAATATTCCCATACATATGGTGGAGTAAAACACAGTGATAAGGAGGGAGAGAGGAGATTTGATTTTGCATTTATTTATGTATCTATCTATCTATCTATTGCCCGACGCCGTGATCCCCGAAAGGGTGGCCACGAACGAACCGTCCCCATGCACCTCTGTCCCCAGTCAGTCGACTGGGACGCCCCTCCTCCCAACCAGCACCGCCTTCATCCATATACTTCCTCACTCCATCCTTCCACCTCTCCTTCGGTCTACCTCTCCCTCTCTGTCCTTCCACCTCGCTCTCGTACACCCTCTTAGTCATTCTCTCACTTGCCATACGTTCCATATGGCCGATCATCTCAAGTTGTTCCTTTTCACACTTTCCAGCACATCTACCTCCACACCACACCTTCTTACTTCCTCATTTGTCTGTCTATTCCTCCATGTAACTCCCCACGCACTTTTTAAGTAACTAATTTCCACCACTCTCACTCGTGGTCTGAGTCTCTCAACCAACGTCCATGCGTCGCTTCCGTAAGTCAGTGTCGGGATTACCACACTGTAATGCAAGGACTTCTTCACTTCCATACTGACCACCCTATTTCTTGTTACTGCTTTCAGCGTGCCTACAACCCTCTTCCTCTGTTGTACCCTCTCCCGCACTTCTTCATCCATAGTCCCATCTTTACTCAACACACTGCCCAGATACTTAAAAGAGTTGACGATCTCCATAGCCTGACCGTTCAACTTCACCTCACACTCTGTGACTTCACCCCTTTCGAAGACCATAACCTTGCTCTTCCCCGCATTTACCTTCAAATTCCGTTTTTCGCACACTGTTCCAAACTCATTTACCAGACCCTACAACTACTATTCATTATCGTTCATCAGAACTGTATCATCCGCAAACAGCAGTATAGGCAGCTTCCACTCATTTCCCTCCCTTTCCAGTGATACACCAATCCCTGTTTCAACCCAACATTCATGTCAAAGAACTCGCTCTGCTCATTCTCCACACGTACTGCCGCCTTTGCACCCTCATACATGCTCTTCACTGCTTTCAGCAACCTGCCAACTACTCCGTATATTCTAAGTACTTTACACATACCTTCTCTATCCACTCTGTCATAGGCCTTCTCCAAGTCCATAAAGGCAACATACACCTTTTGTTGCTTCTTCAGATATTTCTCCACAACACAATTCAGGGTAAAAATCTGATCTACACATCCTCTTCCCTTCCTAAAACCTTCCTGCTCGTCGCCTATCCATTTCTCCGTTTTTACTCTCACTCTCTCAATCACTACCCTACTGTACACCTTCCCTACTACGCTTAGAAGACATATTCCTCGGTGGATACCACACACTCCTCTTTCCCCTTTGCCCTTATATAGGGGAACTATTATGCCAGTCTTCCAGTCATCGGGTGCAATCCCCTTCTCCCATGCTAGTTTGCACTTTTTCCATACCCAATCGATCACTATCTCACCACCATACCTCAACATTTCCCCACACACTCCATCTGTTCCTGGTGCTTTCCCAAACTTCGCTCTTTTCATGGCTTCCCACACTTCTGACCTCCTGATCCCCACCTACTCCTCCACTGCTTCTCTTCTTCTCCCTCCCATACCATATCCAACTATGTTTGCTGGCTCCTCATTCCTTACATTTAGCAACTCGTTGAAGTACCTCCTCCATCTTTCGACTCCCTCTTGCTTGTCGACTAGCATTCTCCCATTCTTATCTTTCACAACCTTACTGTTTCCCTTACTTTCTTGACTTCTTTCCAGAACAGTTTCTTACACTCCCTCCCTTTTACACTCAGATTCCTTCCAACTTCCTCATCTACTCTTCTCTTACTTTCCTTCACCACTCTCTTTCTCTCCACGTACCTCGCTCGTTTCTGCCTCTCCAAAGCTTCATTCCCTCTACTACCCAACCACTCTCTATACACTTTCTTCTTGTCTTCCACAGCTATTTTTACCTCCTCTGTCCACCATGCTGTACCTTTCACTCCCCTCCCTCTTCTCCTCACTCCACACATCTCCTCACATGCTGCACAGATTTCTTCCTTAAACACCTTTCTGATCTCCTACACTTCCTCCATATCTTCCAGGTCGAACCCACCTAGTCATCTTTCTACTGCTCTCCTGTACTTTTCCCTGATTTCCTCCTCCTGTAGCCTCTCCACCCTAGGGCCTCACTATTCCACCTTCCTCTCGCCTCCCTCCAGCTCTCCTCACCCACTTTTTTGTATCCTAATTTTAGCTACTACTACATAATGATCCGACAGACCCCCTCCAATACCCCTATACACCCTAGCATCCAGCACAGATTTCTTTATTCGTTCATCCACACATATATAATCAATCAGTGACTTTCGTTCCACCACTGTCTTCTCCTTATCCTTCATCGTCCACACCACTTTCCATGTGTACCTGTGTATCATTATGTGTCTGAAGAAGGTGTTGGCTATCCACAGCCTCCTCCCCACACATACGTCCACAAGTGCACTACCATTCCCATTCACCTCTGATGGTAACCCCCACCCTCCCACCACTCCATCAACTTTCCTGTCACCCACCTTACCATTCATATCCCCAATCAGAAATATTCTTTCGTTCTTGTCAAACTTATCCAGGCACGCCTCCACATTCACCCAGAACTCCTCTTTTTCTCTTACAAGTTTATCCTCTGTCGGAGCATACACACACACACAATCAGCCACGTTTGAATTCCTACTTTCATTCTCACCCATACATTCCTTGAACCCACAGACCCATATTCTCTTACACGCTCCTTCCATTTGTTACTTACAAACAAACATGCACCTTCTCTCGCTGCTCCCTCACTCACTCCAGCACACACACCCATTCCACACTCCCATTCTCTCACATCTGTACCCTTCCATTTGGTCTTTGTCATTCCACATACATCCAACCTGGCATTGACTAACACTTCCATGACCTGTCTCTCTTTTGTGCCATCATTCATGCCACTCACGTTCCATGTACCTATTCTCAGAATGTCCGTAAGCTTGTCCATAGTCGGTCGGGGTTCGTCAACACAGGGTCCATCCGCATCCGAGGCTGATTGTTCGTTTGTCGTTGCTACGCATCTTTCACGGGTGGGGGTCACAAGCCCACCGACCCAACCTCTTTAGTCGCTTCTTACGACACACGCAGAAGGCACGTGGGGCATATTTTAATCCCTTACCCCCAGGGTATGTATAATCTATATAATATTTTCGATTGTCTGTGTGTCTGCCTGTGTGTTCTTTATAGGCAGCCGCAGTTTTGGACCTGGGGAGCTGAAACTTTGCATGTGGGTGTCAATTGACCTGGGTCAGGTCATAGAGGGGTCCCCTGGGTGAAAGGAACGGAGAAAATGGGCGCAAAATCGGAAAAAGGGCCGTTTGGGGCAGAAGAAGGCCTCCGATCGAAAAGGTGTATGGAACGAAAGTTGTTCGCAGCCCCCCAACATGGGGGTACGGATGAAGTCAGATCCAAAATCGTAGGTCATTTAGCGGCCGAAATCGAGGTCGCCGTTTAATGAGGCACAGGGAGGTCGAGGCCGGTGATTATGGTAGTAGTATTATTGTGATGATGATGGTGATTATGGTAGTAGTAGTGGTGGTAGTAGTGATGGTGATTATGGTGATTACCCGGGCAACGCCGGGTACCCCTGCTAGTTATCTATATTATTAAATCAGTTTGTGTGTCTGTTTGTCTGTGTGTTCTTAATAGGCGGCCGCAGTTTTGGACCTGGGGAGCTGAAACTTTGCATGTGGGTGTCAATTGACCTGGGTCAGGTCATAGAGGAGTCGAGGCCACGATCGGAGGTCGTTTCGAGGGCAAAATTGATTTTTTTTTTTTTAAATGGCCATTTGGGGCAGAAGGAGGCCTCCGATCGAAAAGGTGTATGAAACGAAAGTTGTTCGCAGCCCCCCAAAATGGGGGTACGGATGAGGTCAGATCCAAAATCGGAGGTCATTTAGCGGCCGAAATCGAGGTCGCCGCTTAATGAGGCACAGGGAGGTCGAGGCCGGTGATTATGGTAGTAGTAGTATTGTGATGATTGTGGTAGTAGTGATTGATGATGGTGATTACTGTATGGTAGTAGAATTTAAACCCGGGCAATGCCGGGTACACCTGCTAGTCTATATTGTTAAATCAGCTCGTGTGTCTGTTTGTCTGTCTGTGTGTTCTTCATAGGCGGCTTCAGTTTTGGACCTGGGGAGCTGAAACTTTGCACATGGGTGTCAATTGACCTGGGTCAGGTCATAGAGGGGGCGAGGCCACGATCGGAGGTCGTTTAAAGGCCGAAATTGAAAACAAAAATGAAAAAATGGCCGTTTGGGGCAGAAGGAGGCCTCCGATCGAAAAGGTGTATGGAACGAATGTTGTTTGCAGCCCCCCAAAATGGGGGTACGGATGAGGTCAGATCCAAAATCGGAGGTCATTTAGCGGCCCAAATCGAGGTCGCCGTTTAATGAGGCACAGAGAGGTCGAGGCCGGTGATTATGGTAGTAGTAGTATTGTGATGATTGTGGTACTAGTGATTGATGATGGTGATTATGGTAGTAGAATTTAAACCCCGGCAATGCCGGGTACCCCTGCTAGTTATTATTTTATTTTTTTCTTCTTCAGAGCAGCAGGATTATTGTACTTGCTTCCCTGCCATTGTCATTCCTGGGCCTCTACCAGCGGTCAAATTTTCACTTTTTAGACATCCACTTGCTAATGGGTGTTTTGTATTTTAATACTATTGGCATTATTCATACATTAGTTTTAATGATAATATACTTATGAGACAATCAAGAAACTAATATAATGTTTATAATATTTACCAATAGAGTCAAGATTGGTCTTTTACTTTATCAAACTCTCTATTTTCCAGCCAGTAGTATTTAGGTACTCTACTGAATTATTTTTCTTGGGTCCTTTTATGAATAAAATAAAGAAATAACAGGACGCTCTTACACGGTGAATTGTGTACAAAGTGTGTATAGACCCTACTCAGCTTTTTTCCCCCTCTTACATCTTAAGAATTGCAATGAGTCAACTGTTTTAGTTTAATTTGTAAAATGCATCGAATATTATTAAATAATATTCCGAAATAATATATTTAGTTTACAAGAAATATGATGACAAAAATAGATGAGTGAGGGCCTTAATTAAAAACTTAAAACGCGGCTAAATTAAAATACCAACAAGATTACTCATTTACTTTATTTGGCAAGTACCTAAGCTTATTATGAATGTTAAGAGGAGGTTGGAGGAACCAGATGAACAGGGCGGTACTCTTGGGGAGGGATAGAGGTGGTGGATAAGGACAACTGGAACTCGTCTTTCACCACCTGGCCTCCTTTGCTGATTCCTCCGTGCCTCACTAAAATAAAAGGCAACCCCAGTGTGCTCTCCAGAACACCTTCTCTCTCTTTCAATGCACTACACTACAAACATCTTACAAAAAGGTGCCTCTTCAGATCCATCGAACTACAGACCAATAGCTATAACTTCCACTCTTGGCAAAGTCTTTGAAATTATATTAAATAATCACATAATTAAGCATCTGGAGAATAATAAATTAATCAGTGATAGGCAATATGGTTTTAGACGATGTCGATCAACTGCAGACATTCTTTGCCTTCTTACGCATCAAATCAACCAAGCTACAGACCAACATGGTGAAACACATACAATAGCACTGGATATATCAAAGGCATTTGATAGAGTCTGGCATCAATCCTTATTGTCGAAGATGTCACACTACGGCCTTGCATCATTAGTTCCACTATTTTTTTCTTATCTTCATAACAGAAAAATACGTGTAATGGTAGATGGCCTTTATTCTCAATTTCCACTCACGGCTTCTACTTGAAGGGACATCCTCACTTCATCCCAGCTGCTTGAAAATGTGACCATAATATTAGTATTCCAGTGCTCATCCTCCTATTTTTTTGCATGAACTGTAGCTAAGTGCTTGTTAAACTGCCCAGCAGTTACTTTGCATGATATTTTGCTCTATTCTTGACTGATAAACGTTTGTATATCGAGATCCTCTTTGTTTACAAAGTACCGGGTACTGACAACGCACTAAATGTAAACAAACTATTTGCTTGTGTTTCATATTTTTGTTTAATTCTAGCCCTTATTTCAGTTATTTTATCCCTCACTGTAGTAAAGTGCTTGTAAAACCACCCAGTAGTTGTCTTGCATGTCATTGGAACTGTTTATTTGACTGATAACTTTCTGTTTTTCAAACTTCTCTGTCTATAGAAAGAGTTCCGATGCCAACGCCACCTGTGTACACATGACATTTCAAATTATGAACATTACCATCATTATCACTTTACACACTCATCCCACAGAACCAACGAAGAGACCCACATCAAAATCACCAGACACATCCCAAAAACAGCGCCTAACTACTCTCTCTCCTATCCCTTCTACCTTCCCACCTAATACCTCAGCCTCTCCTTTTGTTAAGAAAAAAAAAAAAAAAAAAAAGGTCCCACCCCTGTCCCATTCTTAAGTAAGCCATTTTAGATTTACAGAAGAGTGACCATTACTTGCATTACTGCATGTCTACAAACATTTCAGTAATGTAAGCATGTTTCCTTCTAATTATTTGTTTTCTTGTTTCCACCTACCACCCCATCCTCTCCTACCCCTTCCTCCTCTGCCTTCCCACCTACCACCCCAGCCTCTCCTACCCCTTCCTCCTCTGCCTTCCCACCTACCACCCCAACTTCTCCTACCCCTTCCTCCTCGGCCTTCCCACCTACCACCCCAGCCTCTCCTACCCCTTCCCACCTACCACCCCAACTTCTCCTACCCCTTCCCACCTACCACCCCAGCCTCTCCTACCCCTTCCTCCTTGGCCTTTCCACCTACCACCCCAGCCTCTCCTACCCATTCCTCCTCTGCCTTCCCACCTACCACCCCCACCTCTCCCACCCCTTCCTCCTCAGCCTACCCACCTACCACCCCAGCCTCTCCTACCCCTTCCTCCTCTGCCTTCCCACTTACCACCCCAACCTCTCCTACCCTTTCCTCCTCTGCCTTCCCACCTACCACCCCAACCTCTCCTACCCCTTCCCACCTACCACCCCAGCCTCTCCTACTCCTTCCTCCTCGGCCTTTCCACCTACCACCCCAGCCTCTCCTACCCCTTCCTCCTCTGTCTTCCCACTTATCACCCCAGCCTCTCCTACCCCTTCCTCCTCTGCCTTCCCACCTACCACCCCAGCCTCTCCTACCCCTCCCTCCTCTGCCTTCCCACCTACCACCCCCTCTCTTTTTCCCTCCTCCCCACGTACGTACCACCCGTGCCTCTCCTATTCCTTCCTCCTCTGCTCTCACACCTACCACCCATGCCACTCCTATTCCAACCACCTTAGCCTCTCCTACTCCTTCCACAACCTTTGGTGCTGGCCATGATACTTCAACCCCTAACCTTTCCCTACCACTCCCTAACTTGAATGATCATCTCCTCTCTCTTGTCATATTTCCTATACCACCTTCGATACCACCTTTTATCCCAAGTTCTTCAGGGGTGTCAACTGTACCCTCCGTTGGATGTCGTTTAAGTCTAATACCAGCAACCACTGCAACACCACCACAACCATCACAACCGCCTCGTCGCCGGAGGGCAAGCGCTCAAAGACAGGCTACGCTTCACTACCCCGACTCTCCTTCCTCTCCAGATTCTCCTCTAAGTTTTCTGGGATCACTAGGCCCTTCTCGTGAGAGTCCTGACTCGCCAGAAGCCCGGGTCTCTCCTGCGATTCAGCGTCCTCAGCCTCGACCTCAGCCTCAGCATCACCGGTCAGGACTGGACACCGACGTGTTCCGGTTGGCCGTGTTGCTGGTCCTGCTGCCGGTCCGAGGGATCCAAGGGCTCCAAGGGGTCCAAGAGGTCAAAAAGGGACTGGCTGTGCGGCCTAGGGCTCAGGCTCGTGGAAGAGCTCACCCAGGTCAATGTGCAGGTGAACGTGTGGCTGCAGGTTTGCCAGCACCTGATCCCTTTGGGTGGGTTGACTGCGGCGATGGCGAATTTGCCGGAGCTGCGCCCGTCTTTGATCGCACGGCACAAGGGGTGCAAGACACCTTCCCATGTGACGAGAATTCCACCCCCTATTAATACTTCCATGCGTTCTTTGATGACCCAATTTTGCAAAACATCGTCAATGAAATCAATCGCCATATTGCCCACACATTGATTTCGCCGTATATGCGGAGGTGGTCAGATATTGACATCCCTGAACGGCTGGTGTTCCTAGTCCTAACTACTGTATGTTGATGCCTCATATAAAAAAACACAATCTTTACGACTACTGGTTAGTTGATGATATGATCTCAACACCAATATTCAACAAATTCATGGCCAGGGATAGGTACCGGCAGATTATGCGTTGTCTGCACTTTACGGACAACAGGGATCCACGAGCTAATGATAGGCTTTGGAAGATTCGTCCATTTCTACCGCCGTACGGGAAAGATTTGGTCGATTTTTCAGGCCCTTTCAGAACGTGGTCATTGATCAGTCGTTGATTCTCTTCCGTGGTATGTTGTCTTCAAGCAGTACATCCCATCCAAAAGACATCGCTTCGGGATAAAGTTCTTCGTGATATGTGACTGTGAGACAGGATATGTGTTGGACATTATTGTGTGCACGGCCACTGAGACTGACATTCCCAACGACCCTTTGGGCCTCTCGGGGTCCGGTGTGAAGCAGTTGATGAGCCGTTCCTAGGATGCCAAACGTATACTGTACACAGATAATTTTTACACTTCACCAAAACTCTCTAGGTATCTCTTGGGGAGGCAGACTGAGTCCTGCTGCACCATCAGGGGTAACCGGAAGTACTGGCCTAAATTTCCAAGACAACCAAAAGGCACCACCGACCGACCGAATACTGGCTTGTTCCTGGCATGACAACAAGGTAGTTAATGTCCTGTCCACCCTTGACAAGGGATCAGTAGTAATTAGCGGCAAGACGAGATGGGTGAGAGACGACGCCACAGGCGAGCGTGTCTGACAACCTATCATGAAACCTGAGATGCCGTTATGGACTACAACGTGAACATGTGTTTGGTAAGACAAGAGCGACATGCAGATCGGTGCTGTGGACTGCCTGAGGAAGACCTGCAAGTGGTACAAGAAGGTGGTTCTCCATCTTGTTGACATTACACTCCTGAATGCATACAACCTGTGGATTACGCAGTCAGGTCAAAGGTCTTTCCTCAGAGTTCAGTAAGAAGCTCATCAATGAGATCATCAAATATCACGGCATGTTCAGCCCTAGGTCCAAACGAGGCGAGCTGTTGATGATGTGCCCGACTGAGTGAAGCAGGAAGACTACATCCGTCGCCACTTCCTGGAGACGATTCCGAGTCCAGATGGAGGAGTTCGGGGTCAGGCTGGGCGTGGGCGTGGGTGTGGTGGGACTCGCAAGCTTCAGAGGAGGTGCTATGTGTGCACACACACGACCAGACGGCCAAGCAGGCGGAGGGGTGTCACACCACAGTGTCACGAGTGCAAGGTGGCTCTCTGCATGGATGGATGTTTCGTGTTGTTCCACTCGCTTGTTAACTACTGAGCATGGCAATGGTAGTTTGACATGTGTGGTGCCTGTAAACATGGGGTTGGGGATGGGAGAGGAGAATAGGTAAGCTGCCCTTAACTGCCAAAAAAACAAAACCTATATTGATGATTCTTTCGACCTTGTATTACCCACAGTGATGAAATAAGTTTTTAATCCATGTAACAAAGTTACCAGTGAAAATTAGTTGTTCCAGGCCGTAGGGATTTCAGCTATCAAAGAATACCTGTACATATTAAGATGATGTTGTCAATGCGTAGCAATGACAAACTCGTTAATGGTGAGAAATAATATGAAATCATTGGCGTATGGTAAGTAACGTAAGTAACATACCGTTCATTAGATGGGTTGGATGTGTAAGGGATCTGCCTTGTGTGGGTCACTTGGCTCTTTCTCTTATGTTCATATCTATTACAATTGTATCTTGGGTGCACGTGTAGTGTAAGTAACATACCGTGTATTAGATGGGTTGGATGTGTGAGGGATCTGCCTTGTGTGGGCCACTTGGCTCTCTTTCTCTTATGTTCATATATCTTACAATTGTATTTTTGGTGCATGTGTAGTGTAAATAACATGCCGTTTATTAGATGGATTGGATGTGTAAGGGATCTGCCTTGTGTGGGCCACTTGGCTATCTTTCTCCTATGTTCTTATCTTTTACAATTATATATTGGTTGCATTTGCAGTAAATAAGTAACATATTATGTTTATAAGATGGGTTGGATGTGTAAGGGATCTGCCTTGTGTGGGCCTCTTGGCTCTCTCCAGACTCCAACTTTCACCTTGGTTGCATGTGTTGTAAGTGATCTGCCTCATTATTACCGGTGTGCAAACAAGAGCGAGAGAGAGAAGGAGAGATTGGCTATGGAAGGGATCTGCCTCTGTTTGGTAACAGAGTTGTAGATATGTGGAATAGGCTACCGAGTGATATATTGGGATAACAAATAATAGAGCTTCAAGATAGAATTAGGATACGCATGTGGATGAGAGAGAGAGAGAGAGATTGATTGATTGATTGATTGATTGATTTTTAGAGAGAGAGAGAGAGAGAGAGAGAGGGGAGGAGGAGGGGGAGGAAGGGAGGTAAATTTAGTGACATACTCTTATGACAACACTCCCACTCCGTGAGAGAGAGGCCCGCAGTACCAAATAGTCGTGAGATCCCTTCGACTAAAGACTCTCACGTCGGATTTGCACGTGAATAGAAGGTGGTACCACCATTTGCTTCCTTGTGCGAATCTCTCGTGCGATACCGTCGGACGTAGTGTTGGTAAGCCTGTCAAACTAGCCGCGGTGTATTTCTTACGGTTGGTATGCCTTATGCTGGGGTCACATTCACGTATATGCTCCCGTATACTCCCGTACGAAGGTTTATTGGTAGTAGGCAACTGAATACGTAAAACGTAAGGGCTTAGTACGCAAAACGTAAATGAAATTGTGTCTAGTCGTGGGGGTTGGTACGCATGGCGGGAGTACCCACGCTGGTCGGGGAGGTGGTGGGTGCGGCCAAGGCCGCCCGGTATGTTTTGGATTTCAAATCAGATACGGGGCTCGCGCTCACGTATGTCATAAGTCGGGAAATCCTACGTCTGACCGGGCGATCGGCTACGTCTGACGGGAGCAGCCCCGTAAGACGTAGCAGCTCGCCCGGTCAAACGTAAGCTGCTCCCGTCAACCGTAAAATATTTCCATCAAACGGGAAAGTTTACGTTAGTCTGGCCGCATCTGGCAGAACCGCCGCACTGCGGGTTGGCGGGAAGACGGGACCCGCGGGGGACACTCCAGTCACACCTCTCACCACACCGGAGCAGCAACCAACAAGCCAACTCTGCCACCCTCTGCACCCTGCCGAAAACAAATCGTAGCAGCGAAAAGACTGCACCTATGGCTTTCATATATTTACCACATGTACCTTACTCTTTAGGCTACACACCACAAAAATCCCAAGTCCCTCCTCCCACCCACTCGCTGACTGTCGGTCCCGTCAGAAAGAAAAAAAAGGAAAATCTGTGGCGGCGAAACGACGGCACCAATCGGTTCCATATTTGTGTGACAAGTCCCTTACCCTTCTGCCTTCCCCCCACCACACGCCCAACTGCCTCCCACCACCCACTTCTAGCGTATCCGTACGAAGAAAAGGAAAAAAAGGAAAATCTGTGGTGGCGAAACTACCTCACCAATCGGCTTCATATGTGTAACACAAGTCAATTACCCTTCTACCTTCCCACAACCAACCCCAAAACTACCCTCCCACCACCCTCCCACCCATACATTCCGATACCATAAAAGTCTCTGTAGTCTATAGTGTCTTTTCAGCTACTTTAGGGACCATCGGGGACCTGATTTCTGGCGAGGGGGGTGTTTTTTTTACCATTATCCTTCCTTTCTCTCCCAACTTGATATATTTAGCCAAAAAAAAAAAAAAAAAAACTCTGGCACTGGCAGAAGCACACCGTCAAAATTGGCTGGCACTCAGCGGGTTAAAGGTTACGAGGATGAATGGTCTTTCCTCTTAGGGAGTTCACAAAATTGAACTCATCCAGGATGAATTCCGCGATGTTGTTCATGGTGCCGATGAAGGACTGGGAATGGGAATGGTGTGGCCATTCCTGCCCTTTTGTAGTTCCCAGATTCCAACCCAGACCTACGTGGTTGACAAAGACTGTCTTTGTCTGTGTTTGGACAGACGGGGTGTGCCTACGATTGTTCGGAAACGGTCCACGTAAGTCCTAAAAACTCCCAAGACGTACGGCCTCATCTACGCAGGTCTTCTGGGGGCGTGGCCATGGGCGTGGCCTGTGTTCCCGCAAATCGGGCAGCCCAGGCGGACTAACGGGCACATGCTTACACAAGTCGCAAGCACGTACGTAGTTCCATCCGACTACATTACATCTGACGTAACACTGGCCCCGTCACGGTACGTCTGTCGGGAAGTGCAATAGTCGTAGTCTATACGGGCGTACAGGGCCGGACTACGCCCGTCAGAACACAAAATTGGCGATTACGCCTGACGGGAGCTGTCGGGAGCGATATACGGGAATGTGTGACCCCAGCATTAGGAACGTTTGTTTACAAATTACCGCCTCGGGCAGCCTCACGGGAGTACAGACGGAATCGAATCATAATAAAGTTATGGTCCTTGGTGTATTATTTACCCAGTGTATTGCATTAATCTTATTAGTGTGTATTTAGGACATTCTCAATTGACGAAAATAAGGTAGTGATTCCCCAGAGGACCATTGAATTTCTCTAATTTCCCTTCAACCGCCAATCAATTTTTGAGTTTAGGAATAGCCATGGGGTTGTGGTATGGATTTTCGCTGAATAATTGGGTTGTGCTTGGCACTCTGGATAAGTGGCTTGGTTATAATACCAGGCAAGCTTTACTGTTATATTCAAGCCTAGCCCTGTTCACCTGTTCCAAGTAGATCTATGGCCATAAATCGTGAAATCTAACCTAGCCTATCTCTAAGTCAAAAAGGGCCAGAGCTAGGCTAGTGAGCTGTAAATTGCCATATCTATCCCCTGGCTGACCCTTCCCAAATGGGAAAGGTAAAGCTTGGACTCCTCCATTTCATAGTAAGAGATGCTTAAATTGGACAAATGAGCAATTTTGATGAGCATTTAGCCTAGGCCTAGCCTATATTGTTTAGAAATGATCTGGATATATTAAAACTATTGAAAACATGGTAGGCCTAACCTAACCTCAAGAGGTTACCAGGGTTGGATGTTGGATAAGGATGGGTTAGGAATGAGAGGCTAGTTAGGATTGTTTAGTTTATAATAACCAAGGTAACCTAATAAAACTAATCTATTATACCTATCCAAGCGAGGTAACCTCTGACTTCGAGTTTTCCAAATATTTATCAGGGAAAGTGTTTGCCTCACATTATTGTTCTCATCGACTTTAGACATCTAGGGATAGTCACCTATCCTAATTATAGTAAAAGATTTTATGGCTAAATATTATTTTTGAATATGGGACTTGCATATTTAAATAACATTTAGGCTTAGCCTACTCTAAACAAGGCAAAATTGTTGGCAAATTAATATAGCCTAGGTTAGGTTAGCTAATGTGGAACGCAATTTCTGAGTTAACCTAACCTACAAATTTAGAATAGGCCTTTGATAGGTTTCTTGAAGTAGTGTAATGGGTATAGGCCTATCCATTAAATATCAGAAGCCAGCCGTAGCGAATTGGCTTCTAAAAGTTGGGGGAAGGATGTAGTATTCAAACATATCGCCTACCGTGTTTACATGACTCGCACGCTTGCGATCATGCTCCTTTCTATTTTGACTGCCGTGGGATACAATAATAGGTTGAAGGGGGGCTTTTCCCCCCTAAACCACCCCATGACTTATTGTCATCTTACATATTGCCAGGGAGGAGTCTGTAAGGTTAGTTACATTAGGTAAGTTAAGCACAGTATAGTATTGTAGCAATCCGCTTGCGGGAATGGGTTAAGTTAGTTTAGCTTTATGAGGCAGAGTTTGTCAACTGAATATTACCATAATACTCACAAATACTTACAGATGTTTTCTGGAAGAAAACAGATGTTTTTCTAGGCCTGTGACTCCAGTTCAGTAGCCTGGTCACCAATTTGACACTGGCTTCGCCTGTCTCAAATCTTATGTAGGCCTATTCCCACAAATTCAAATACCTGAAAGAATAAGATCAGACTAGTGAATCCCAGGCTATACAGATCACTTTGTAGGTACCAGGTACTGTATACTTTATGGGGTTATTTACCACAGCTGCACCAATTTGCCCCAAGTTCTATACTGTACAGTTCTGCTACATTAAAAGTGTCGGATTTTAATCCAGTAGCCTACCATACAGTGCAGCAATATCATAATGGTTCGGGTATCAAGTTAATAGTAATAATCTGATCACCCCTTTTGACTAATATAGAAAACTATTTATTTTCAATACTTATTCTGCAACAAATTGACACCTGCCCTGTCTACAGTACCATACCAAAAACAGAAAGTCTAGCAGAGCAGGCAGATTTACTTTTATAAATGACTAAATATATGATGCTTGGACAATTATAGGTACCGCATAAAGAAAGAACAATATATTTTACATAATTTAACATATTACATATGTTGTCATCTAGGCTAATCGCAACTCTTGTTGTATGCTTCCACATGGATATCCTTAAGACCGCTTCATCAGATTTGATTCGCCCAATTACAACCCAGGTAAGGAAATTCACGACATTCCATTATACTTGCTTGTATTTTTGGCTTGGAATCCTCATTTGGTGACCATTATTATCTATCTATTTGAGGCATATTTTCTGAAATAGGCCTAAGTCTTGCAATTGACGAGGTGGTTGGGTATGAATGGGACCTGCCGTGTGTGGGCCAGTCAGCTCTGCAAACTCGTTATCTTATGTTCATTTATGGAAGTATTTCAAGTAGGCCTAGGCCGAATGCTAGACTACTCGGCCCACGGAACAGCTCGGCCCACGGCGAGACAGCTCAGCCTCGTGTTAATTACGAGACAACTCATAATTAACCTAACCTAACCTACACATTATGGATCGAGAGAACTAGCCAATGATATAATTATACAATAAACGAACACTTCGCCCGCATTACACACACGCCATAAACCCTCCACTTAGCTCTCCCCATCCTATATCCTGACTGGTCTCGTCAAATTGCCCCATAGCAAAACATGGGGCCGAGCTGTCTCAAATAATGGGCCGAGTTGTCTCGCCGTCGTGGCCGAGTTGTCCAAAAGTGGGCCGAGCCACAACCCTCTATACTCCGTTCAACATAAAGAGTCCGTTGGTAGGGCAGAACTTGACAACACTGCTTTACCCTCGCTATCAGCTGATAAGTTGATAATGGGGGCGAGAAATCATTTGCCCTCTCTCTCTCTCTCTCTCTCTCTCTCTGGGAGATGAAATTGTACTATTGTTTTTTTTGTATAACTTAATTATTAACGTGATTTTTATATACCCTAAATCTATATATATAATGTCTTAAATGATAAAATAAACTATTGGTCAAAATATTCTGTGTGGCAGATTTTAAAGTGTTTGCTTTTATTGTACGGTTTTCTGTAATCATAATGAATGGGATACTTCTCTATAGTAGAAAATTATCCAGTGTTTCTGATGTTATGACTTTTTTTCCACACCACCATTGAGGTAAAAGTCTAGGTGCGTTTATTGTTATAGAGGTTTCCCCAGTATGTACTGTATATGAATACATATACAATAGTCGAGTCATGAGTGGAAAGGTTAAGGTGTTAAACCTGTGGGGTCAAATGAACCAATTTAAAAATCATTAGGATGTATCATCAGGATGTATTAATCCTGTACAGTACTACAGGAGTTTAGCAGTACTCGCTTCAGTACAGAGACTAAACGCGCTTGGTTACCGTGACCGTCTGTCTGTCTGTCTGTCTGGATTTCTCTCCGTCTACGCGCTTGGCTACCGTGACTGTCTGTCTGTCTGTATTTCTCTCTGTCTATCTGTATATCTGTCTGTCTGCTTGTGTATAGGTCTGTTTGTCTATCTGTCTCTCTGACTGTATCTTTGTTTGTCTGTATAGCTCCCTGTTTGTCTGTCTGTCTGTATATCTATGTTTGCTTATCTGTATATCTGTTTGTCTGCATGGTATGTACTTTATATCTGACTGTTTGTATATGTGTATATCTATATGTCTGTTTGTCTGTCTGTTTATATGTCTGTCTGTTTGTCTATCAGTATACCTGTCTGTCTGTCTGCAAATATGTCGGTGTGTCTATCTGTATATCTAACTGTCTGTATATCTGTATGTCTGTTTGTCTATCTGTATATGTGTCTGTCTGTCTGTCTATCTGCCTGTCTGTATGTTTGTATATATCTCTATCTGCCTCTCTGTATGTTTGTCTATATCTATATATTTCTGTCTGTCTGTCTATCTGTATATCTGTCTGTCTGTCTATGTCTGTGTATCTGTTTGTTTATCTGTCTCTGTGTCGGTCTGTCTGTCTGTCTTTAGTTGTCTGTCTATCTGTATACTGTATCTGTCTGAATATCTGTCTGTCTGTGTGTATATCTGTCTGTTTGTCTGTATATATGCCTGTTTGTCTGTATGTATATCTGTATATCTGTCTGTTTGTGTGTATACCTGCCTGTATGTCTGTCTGTATATATGCCTGTTTGTCTGTATGTCTGTCTGTATATATGCCTGTTTGTCTGTATGTATATCTGTATATCTTGACCAATATTTTGACCAATAGTTTATTTTATCATTTAAGACATAATATACAGTATATAGATTTAGGGTATATAAAAATCACGTTAATAATTAAGTTAGTACAATTTCATCTCCCAGAGAGAGAGAGAGAGAGAGAGAGAGAGAGAGAGAGAGAGAGAGAGAGAGCAAATGGTTTCACGCCCCCATTATCAACTTATCAGCTGATAGCGAGCGTAAAGCAGTGTTGTCAAGTTCTGCCCTACCAACGGACTCTTTATGTTGAACGGAGTATAGTAAAGGCCTGCCAGCTCGGACCTTTAAACTGGTGTGACGTAGACACAAGAGGGTTCATCCCCTACCCTTCTGACCATCCACTACCCTTGACCCTTCTCGCTTTAGGGCCTTTCCCCACGATCTTTACCGACCCATATTGACCCTTATCGTTTATCTGTATAATGGTCATTCTAGGTCGAGAAAAGTCGTAGGGAAAGCTTTTACGATGTGTAACCCCTTCTGTAGCGGCTACGTCTTTTTCATTATATTCTAGCTATATTTAGATGATTTAATGCAGCTTAGGAAGGCTCTATAGTAGCTAAAAGGGTCAATTGAGATAGTTTGAAGCCATATTATTGCTAGAGATTCTTCCTAAACTGAATTAAATCGACTAGTAGCAGCAATAATAAAACACAAAGGATGTCGCCGGTACAGTAGGGGTTCATTTACAAACGCAGTCAGTCACGGGTTTGATGCAAGCTATTTGGCTAGGCGAAGTTCAAAAGAATCAATGGGGCTGTAGTCTATAATTATACTCTACGTCTATAAGCAACATGATCTGACATTTTTGCTGAGGTTGCAAATTACATTGAGATCTTTCATATCTTATGGACTGTGATAAATATGAATTCACCATTTAAAGGATGTGGATTCGACAACAAATATGCTTATCTTTTGACTAATTACGAACAAAAAAATACTTGCTACACATTTTTAAATATTTTCTATAATGGGCTTGAATTGTAGGATAGTGATTAAGATGCGACTGGGAATTAAGCTGACAAGGGAAACATTCACTGCCTTGAAACATACCACACATGCCATAATTGAGCAGACAAATTATTGTATAAATGAACTAAATATGAACTATATATTAACAGGACATTTTCAAACAGATCACCTGGAAGCTAGATTTGGACAATATCGCCAGCTTGCAGGAAGTCAATATACTATATCAATTAGACAAGTCTTTGAATGTAAAAAAAAAAAAAAATCAGAATGATGTCCGTACTGAAAATTAATTTGCCATTGCATAACCAAAATTTTAATCTAAAGATATTTAATTAAACAAACTGGGAAGAAATGGAAACCTCAAAGCGGTTAGACTTTCAAAACATAGTTTTAGAGATTTCTAATAATGATGTTGAACAATGCGCTGACATACTAACAGTTATTACATACTTAGCAGGTTACTGTTGCTATTAAGTATCCAAAAAACCGAAATGTAGTTCTTGCAATATGTTAGTTAGTTTGTGTACAGAGACTGACACTGAAATACCTGACCATCATGATTATATCCACGGAATAAGTAGAGGATCCTTAATATATCCAAATACCTGACCATCATGATTATATCCACGGAATAAGTAGAGGAACCTTAATATATCCAAATACCTGACCATCATGATTATATCCATGGAATAAGTAGAGGAACCTTAATATATCCAAATACCTGACCATCATGATTATATCCATGGAATAAGTAGAGGAACCTTAATATATCCAAATACCTGACCATCATGATTATATCCACGGAATAAGTAGAGGAACCTTAATATATCCAAATACCTGACCATCATGATTATATCCATGGAATAAGTAGAGGAACCTTAATATATCCAAATACCTGACCATCATGATTATATCCATGGAATAAGTAGAGGAACCTTAATATATCCAAATACCTGACCATCATGATTATATCCATGGAATAAGTAGAGGAACCTTAATATATCCAAATACCTGACCATCATGATTATATCCATGGAATAAGTAGAGGATCCTTCATATATCCAAATGACATAACAACAACCATTATCATGTATAATTATAGCATCATTACAACATTCACTCAACACCCTTCATTTGCTACTTTAATCAGCGGAAATTGACAATGGAGTTAACAATGCAAGCTCTTGCCAATGATGATGCTCTCTTTCCTAATGAATTCTGTGATAGTGGTCATGAAATAGAAAAGGTTGAAAACTTGTTGATTTGGGCTTCTTCAAATACTCTTTTAAATAATTACTGTGCAAAAGAAAATAACTTGATAACACAAACCAAGTCTGCAAGAAGTAAGAACAGGAAGCTCCAAACACTTGCATAATTCTATCAATATATGTATAGTATTCTATCAACAGATGTAGCCAATCAGTAATTTTCAATATAATCATAATTTTCGTAACCATTTATCAACTTATTCTTCCTCTATCCAAAACTCTTTAATCTCCTACTTATCTACAGCCATCATTCATTCATGACTACTGTAAAATTAAATTATTGGTAGGCCTATATCCAAATTACTTGTTATTGTAAATAAATGTTGACAAATGTGTAAAACGTTCTATAGCCTATACCGTGCTATACTGTATATAAGTGATTAATGGAAAACTTAAGCTTGAATAATAATAATAATAATAATAATAATAATAATAATAATAACACAAATTACTATCATAAAAGTAAAAAGTATAACAAGAATACTCTTATAATCAAAGCTAGGTAAAATGCAACCTGGAAAATGATATCAATATAACAACAGTATCAGTATTAATATAAAAAATATCCTAGTACCGGTAGCTTACCATATATTATTACTAAGCAACAAATAAAAATACTAATGAATACATTGAATATTAATGATAGATACACGTAGGCTACAATTTAGAAGTCAAGACATTATAACAAATACTACTATTATTATTATCACAAACAAACAATAATAACAACATAAAGTGGTGATAACTTAGACCACGCTGTACAAGTAGTATAATATGGTCAGTGACTGGCAGAAGTCTCGAATTAATTAAAATATCATTAGGAAAAAGTAAAAGATGGAGGGGTTGCCAGTGGTCGCCAGCCAGAACTTTACCACTCCTAGCCCCTTTGGTTACTACGTCACAGACCAGCCGGCAGGCCTTTACTAGAGGGTTGTGACCGAGCTGTCCGAGCCGAGTTGTCCCATGGGCCGAGTCGTCCAGTCACCGCCTAGGCCTAGCCCAATCAGGGAGAAAATTGTAGTCCCTATTTATAGCCTACTTTTGTAGGGTAGGCTAGACCTATATTTTTTAATCTAATAGGCCTATGTTAAAATAGTCAACAATAGGGTAAACAAGTCTAAGATATTTAACACCATACGATCGGGCTAGGCGGTGGTATATTTGACCGTGCCGCACAGCGTTTTTGTTTTTACCATAAATGGGGTTGTTTCCGTGCTCTTTTTCACGCATAAACAAGACTCAGAGCGTAATACAAGTATGTATCACTGAAAGGGCGTAAATTGAGCTTTCCAATGACACCCGAACCATCCTTCTACGATCACTGATTGTCTTGCAACGATTGTGCAACATAAGGTCAAAATCGCTAAAATATCGGAATTTCTTTATATAATAACGTATGTAGCGAGGGAGTGAGGGTGGATGTAAGTGGAGTAAATCTCAGTAGGTCCACGGCGGCCGTGGCGAGCGGTCATGAGGTAACCCATGCTCCTCCAGTCACTCGTCTCTCACTCAGAGCCAATATTACGCCAAAATTGCACTTGGACTTAAGGCGGGCCCCGCCACATAGTCCAAATTTTTCGATTCGGACTTTAGTCGGGCCCCGATCTTTAAGGGTTAAAGAAAAAAGTGGTAAAAATTGAAAGAGACGACGGACAGCCTTTTAACTAGGCCTAGGCTAGGCCTATAATAATTTTTTGTTGTTTTGTTAGGTTAGGTAAAAAGGCTGTCCGAGGTCTCTTCAATTGTTACCACTTTTTCTTTATATATCTTAGACTTGTTAACCTAGGCTAGGTACCCTATTGTTGGCTATTTTAAGATAGGCCTATTGGATTAAAAAATATAGGCCCAGCCTACCCTACTAAAGTAGGCTAGGCCTAGGCTTACTTGAAATACTTCCATAAATGAACATAAGATAACGAGTCTGCAGAGCTGACTGGCCCACACACGGCAGATCCCATTCACACCCAACCTCGTCAATTGCAAGACTTATTTCAGAAAATATGCCTCAAATAGATAGATAATAATGGTCACCAAATGAGGATTCCAAGCCTAAAATACAAGCAAGTATAATGGATTGTTGTGAATTTCCTTACCTGGGTAGTAATTGGGCAAATACAATCTGATGAAGCGATCTAGAAAATATAAAGTTGTCAAGGCTGGCCGATATAGGCCTATCAGGTGAAGGTGCCTGTACAACGGCTCCTGTCAAGTTCACCGTCGTCATTGAAGATATATCGAAAGTCTTTGGAAATGTGCTAATTTTAACCCATGTTAATAGTTTTGTACATTATGCTATTTATTTGCATAAAAGAATGTCTTCTATAACCTTTAATTTAGGAATTATATACAATTGAAACAATAATACAAATAATAAATTTCAATTAGCAAACGAAGGGGACCGAAGAGCATCGAAGACATGGGTCGGAGGATCTCTTCGTATTCCAATAATATTGGACGTAAACGGTCGCTGCGACCGTTTACGAAAGCATTCGCTCAGCCAAACAAATCCCCAATTTTTTTTTTATACTACGAATTTTGAAAGGAAGGGTATCTTCGAGGGAAAGGAATGTCTGGTACTGCGGGCCAGAGAGAGGAGCAGAAGGAGGAAGGGAGTTAAATTTAGTGACACTCATATGGCAACACTCCCACCCTGTACAGAGAGTACATTTAGCAATGTACGGAAATATAGTACATATCGTAAACATTTATGTGAGTAAGAGCGATAAATGAGAGAGAGTATGTGAGTAAGAGCGATAAATGAGAGAGGGAGAGAGAGAGAGAGAGAGAAAGAGAGAGAGAGGAAGAGAGAGAAAAGAGAAAAAACTATTCAGAACCCCGCATTTGGCAACATTCCTGTGTCAACACAGCCTAGAGGCGTAGGGAGGGAGGGAGAGAAAGAAGAAATAGTTTACAGCAGCTATGTGCGAAGGAATACACGTAAGTATAATAATAATGTAAAACATAAGTATTTATATAAATATGTACGTGTGGTAGATAATAAATGAGGAAATAATGCGATAGGCAGAGCGAAAGAATTTATGGACGAGCGCGAAGTCATGGCTGGCCGAACTAGTCCGAACGCACCCGCCCAGTTGGGAGAGGGAGGGAAGATTTTCCCGCCGAAAAACCCTACTTCCCTCCCTCCACGTGAAGCCTCCCTCGCTCTCACGAGACTCAGGTTGACTTTTATGGGGAGAGTTCGACAAGTTCTATACAGTGAGCACTATTTCACATCGATCTGATTGATATTTCGTCGCTTAGAGCGAGTTATATAAAGCACAAATTAGCGTAATATGCCCACCTGTGCCTACACGATAACCTATGACGTCTCCGCAGTCAATGGGTTAAGAAGAGAGTAGATAGTATTTTGCACACTCTGTAATGAGTATAATGCACTAAACAGTCTCTCTACTTCCACTTCGAGTATCTCCCCGGAATGGACCGCAAAGTCTCTGAGATACTAACTATTCCTTCTAACTCCTTGTAACTCTCTTTCTCTCACTCTCACTCTCACTCTCTCTCACTCTCTCTCATATACGTTTTTCCGTTCTCTATCATATGATACTTCAGTCACTTCGAACTTTTAGTTGCTATATCTTCCCTGTCTTACTATATTGTAGCTTTCATTTGTGTTTTATTTTTTCTTATACACGCAAACCCACCTAGGTCCTTCCTAAATTGAACTAAATCGTCTGACAGTCGTCGTTGGTGAGGCGTCGG
>CM064556.1:1953324-2069797 GCA_032716605.1 Paralithodes platypus | reverse complement strand
CTTTAAACTGGTGTGACGTAGACACAAGAGGGTTCATCCCCTACCCTTCTGACCATCCACTACCCTTCTGACCATCACCTACCCTTGACCCTTCTCGCTTTAGGGCCTTCCCCACGATCTTTACCGACCCATATTGACCCTTATCGTTTACCTGTATAATGGTCATTCTAGGTGGAGAAAAGTCGTAGGGAAAGCTTTTACGATGTGTAACCCCTTCTGTAGCGGCTACGTCTTTTTCATTATATTCTAGCTATATTTAGATGATTTAATGCAGCTTAGGAAGGCTCTATAGTAGCTAAAAGGGTCGATTGAGATAGTTTGAAGCCATATTATTGCTAGAGATTCTTCCTAAACTGAATTAAATCGACTAGTAGCAGCAATAATAAAACACAAAGGATGTCGCCGGTACAGTAGGGGTTCATTTACAAACGCAGTCAGTCACGGGTTTGATGCAAGCTATTTGGCTAGGCGAAGTTCAAAAGAATCAATGGGGCTGTAGTCTATAATTATACTCTACGTCTATAAGCAACATGATCTGACATTTTTGCTGAGGTTGCAAATTACATTGAGATCTTTCATATCTTATGGACTGTGATAAATATGAATTCACCATTTAAAGGATGTGGATTCGACAACAAATATGCTTATCTTTTGACTAATTACGAACAAAAAAATACTTGCTACACATTTTTAAATATTTTCTATAATGGGCTTGAATTGTAGGATAGTGATTAAGATGCGACTGGGAATTAAGCTGACAAGGGAAACATTCACTGCCTTGAAACATACCACACATGCCATAATTGAGCAGACAAATTATTGTATAAATGAACTAAATATGGACTATATATTAACAGGACATTTTCAAACAGATCACCTGGAAGCTAGATTTGGACAATATCGCCAGCTTGCAGGAAGTCAATATACTATATCAATTAGACAAGTCTTTGAATGTGAAAAACAAAAAAAATCAGAATGATGTCCGTACTGAAAATTAATTTGCCATTGCATAACCAAAATTTTAATCTAAAGATATTTAATTAAACAAACTGGGAAGAAATGGAAACCTCAAAGCGGTTAGACTTTCAAAACATAGTTTTAGAGATTTCTAATAATGATGTTGAACAATGCGCTGACATACTAACAGTTATTATATACTTAGCAGGTTACTGTTGCTATTAAGTATCCACAAAACCGAAATGTAGTTCTTGCAATATGTTAGTTAGTTTGTGTACAGAGACTGACACTGAAATACCTGACCATCATGATTATATCCATGGAATAAGTAGAGGAACCTTCATATATCCAAATACCTGACCATCATGATTATATCCATGGAATAAGTAGAGGATCCTTAATATATCCAAATACCTGACCATCATGATTATATCCATGGAATAAGTAGAGGAACCTTAATATCCAAATACCTGACCATCATGATTATATCCATGGAATAAGTAGAGGATCCTTAATATATCCAAATACCTGACCATCATGATTATATCCACGGAATAAGTAGAGGATCCTTCATATATCCAAATACCTGACCATCATGATTATATCCATGGAATAAGTAGAGGATCCTTCATATATCCAAATACCTGACCATCATGATTATATCCATGGAATAAGTAGAGGAACCTTCATATATCCAAATACCTGACCATCATGATTATATCCATGGAATAAGTAGAGGAACCTTCATATATCCAAATGACATAGCAACAACCATTATCATGTATAATTATAGCATCATTACAACATTCACTCAACACCCTTCATTTGCTACTTTAATCAGCGGAAATTGACAATGGAGTTAACAATGCAAGCTCTTGCCAATGATGATGCTCTCTTTCCTAATGAATTCTGTGATAGTGGCCATGAAATAGAAAAGGTTGAAAACTTGTTGATTTGGGCTTCTTCAAATACTCTTTTAAATAATTACTGTGCAAAAGAAAATAACTTGATAACACAAACCAAGTCTGCAAGAAGTAAGAACAGGAAGCTCCAAACACTTGCATAATTCTATCAATATATGTATAGTATTCTATCAACAGATGTAGCCAATCAGTAATTTTCAATATAATCATAATTTTCGTAACCATTTATCAACTTATTCTTCCTCTATCCAAAACTCTTTAATTTCCTACTTATCTATAGCCATCATTCATTCATGACTACTGTAAAATTAAATTATTGGTAGGCCTATATCCAAATTACTTGTTATTGTAAATAAATGTTGACAAATGTGTAAAACGTTCTACAACCTATACCGTGCTATATATAAGTGATTAATGGAAAACTTAAGCTTGAATAATAATAATAATAATAATAATAATAATAATAATAATAATAACACACATCATAGCCTACTATCATAAAAGTAAAAAGTATAACAAAAATACTCGTATAATCAAAGCTAGGTAAAATGCAACCTGGAAAATTATATAAATATAACAACAGTATCAGTATTAATATAAAACAAATATCCTAGTACCGGTAGCTTACCATATATTATTACTAAGCAACAAATAAAAATACTAATGCATACATTGAATATTAATGATAGATACACGTAGGCTACAATTTAGAAGTCAAGACATTATAACAAATACTACTATTATTATTATCACAAACAAACAATAATAACAATATAAAGTGGTGATAACTTAGACCACGCTGTACAAGTAGTATAATATGGTCAGTGACTGGCAGAAGTTTCGAATTAATTAAAATATCATTAGGAAAAAGTAAAAGATGGAGGGGTTGCCAGTGGTCGCCAGCCAGAACTTTACCACTCCTAGCCCCTTTGGTTACTACGTCACAGACCAGCCGGCAGGCCTTTACTAGAGGGTTGTGACCGAGCTGTCCGAGCCGAGTTGTCCCATGGGCCGAGTCGTCCAGTCACCGCCTAGGCCTAGCCCAATCAGGGAGAAAATTGTAGTCCCTATTTATAGCCTACTTTAGTAGGGTAGGCTAGACCTATATTTTTTAATCTAATAGGCCTATGTTAAAATAGTCAACAATAGGGTAAACAAGTCTAAGATATTTAACACCATACGATCGGGCTAGGCGGTGGTATATTTGACCGTGCCGCACAGCGTTTTTGTTTTTACCATAAATGGGGTTGTTTCCGTGCTCTTTTTCATGCATAAACAAGACTCAGAGCGTAATACAAGTATGTATCACTGAAAGGGCGTAAATTGAGCTTTCCAATGACACCCGAACCATCCTTCTACGATCACTGGTTGTCTTGCAACGATCGTGCAACCTAAGGGCAAAATCGCTAACATATCGGAATTTCTTTATATAATAACGTATGTAGCGAGGGAGTGAGGGTGGATGTAAGTGGAGTAAATCTCAGTAGGTCCACGGCGGCCGTGGCGAGCGGTCATGAGGTAACCCATGCTCCTCCAGTCACTCGTCTCTCACTCAGAGCCAATATTACGCCAAAATTGCACTTGGACTTAAGGCGGGCCCCGCCACATAGTCCAAATTTTTCGATTCGGACTTTAGTCGGGCCCCGATCTTTAAGGGTTAAAGAAAAAAGTGGTAAAAATTGAAAGAGACGACGGACAGCCTTTTAACTAGGCCTAGGCTAGGCCTATAATAATTTGTTGTTGTTTTGTTAGGTTAGGTAAAAAGGCTGTCCGAGGTCTCTTCAATTGTTACCACTTTTTCTTTATATCTTAGACTTGTTAACCTAGGCTAGGTACCCTATTGTTGGCTATTTTAAGATAGGCCTATTGGATTAAAAAATATAGGCCCAGCCTACCCTACTAAAGTAGGCTAGGCCTAGGCTTACTTGAAATACTTCCATAAATGAACATAAGATAACGAGTCTGCAGAGCTGACTGGCCCACAGACGGCAGATCCCATTCACACACCCAACCTCGTCAATTGCAAGACTTATTTCAGAAAAATGCCTCAAATAGATAGATAATAATGGTCACCAAATGAGGATTCCAAGCCTAAAATACAAGCAAGTATAATGGATTGTTGTGAATTTCCTTACCTGGGTAGTAATTGGGCAAATACAATCTGATGAAGCGATCTAGAAAATATAAAGTTGTCAAGGCTGGCCGATATAGGCCTATCAGGTGAAGGTGCCTGTACAACGGCTCCTGTCAAGTTCACCATCGTCATTGAAGATATATCGAAAGTCTTTGGAAATGTGCTAATTTTAACCCATGTTAATAGTTTTGTACATTATGCTATTTATTTGCATTAAAGAATGTCTTCTATAACCTTTAATTTAGGAATTATATACAATTGAAACAATAATACAAATAATAAATTTCAATTAGCAAACGAAGGGGACCGAAGAGCATCGAAGACATGGGTCGGAGGATCTCTTCGTATTCCAATAATATTGGACGTAAACGGTCGCTGCGACCGTTTACGAAAGCATTCGCTCAGTCAAACAAATCCCCAATTTTGTTTTTATACTACGAATTTTGAAAGGAAGGGTATCTTCGAGGGAAAGGAATGTCTGGTACAGCGGGCCAGAGAGAGGAGGAGAAGGAGGAAGGGAGTTAAATTTAGTGACACTCATATGGCAACACTCCCACCCTGTACAGAGAGTACATTTAGCAATGTACGGAAATATAGTACATATCGTAAACATTTATGTGAGTAAGAGCGATAAATGAGAGAGAGTATGTGAGTAAGAGCGATAAATGAGAGAGGGAGAGAGAGAGAGAGAGAGAGAAAGAGAGAGAGAGGAAGAGAGAGAAAAGAGAAAAAACTATTCAGAACCCCGCATTTGGCAACATTCCTGTGTCAACACAGCCTAGAGGCGTAGGGAGGGAGGGAGAGAAAGAAGAAATAGTTTACAGCAGCTATGTGCGAAGGAATACACGTAAGTATAATAATAATGTAAAACATAAGTATTTATATAAATATGTACATGTGGTAGATAATAAATGAGGAAATAATGCGATAGGCAGAGCGAAAGAATTTATGGACGAGCGCGAAGTCATGGCTGGCCGAACTAGTCCGAACGCACCCGCCCAGTTGGGAGAGGGAGGGAAGATTTTCCCGCCGAAAAACCCTACTTCCCTCCCTCCACGTGAAGCCTCCCTCGCTCTCACGAGACTCAGGTTGACTTTTATGGGGAGAGTTCGACAAGTTCTATACAATGAGCACTATTTCACATCGATCTGATTGATATTTCGTCGCTTAGAGCGAGTTATATAAAGCACAAATTAGCGTAATATGCCCACCTGTGCCTACACGATAACCTATGACGTCTCCGCAGTCAATGGGTTAAGAAGAGAGTAGATAGTATTTTGCACACTCTGTAATGAGTATAATGCACTAAACAGTCTCTCTACTTCCACTTCGAGTATCTCCCCGGAATGGACCGCAAAGTCTCTGAGATACTAACTATTCCTTCTAACTCCTTGTAACTCTCTTTCTCTCACTCTCACTCTCACTCTCTCTCTCTCTCTCATATACGTTATTCCGTTCTCTATCATATGATACTTCAGTCACTTCGAACTTTTAGTTGCTATATCTTCCCTGTCTTACTATATTGTAGCTTTCATTTGTGTTTTATTTTTTCTTATACACGCAAACCCACCTAGGTCCTTCCTAAATTGAACTAAATCGTCTGACAGTCGTCGTTGGTGAGGCGTCGGCTAACAGGTGAGGGAGGTAATTGGGGGCGATTCATTCGAGGCCACCCCTTCGGGGACCATGTCGTCTGACAATAGTGAGATAGATAGAGAATGAGAACAGGTATACGGAGATGGGAAAGATAGAATGGATGGAAAGAGAGAACAGGGAAAGGAGAAAGGGTATTGGGCTATCTGGAGTCAAGTAAAATTCTGGGTCTTCAAACCTGTATGTTAGTGTGTATGTCCGATGTGGTTGTGACAAATATGACTAACTGGGTGACTGACTAGGTGACTGGCAAACTGGTTGAATGAGTGTCTTATAAACTGCCTGACTGGATGACCGACAAACTGGCTAACTGACTAGATGACTGACAAACTGACTAGCTGGCTGACAGAAGGCTCGACAAACTAACTAACTGGCTGACTAATAAACTGATTGACTGAAATACTGCCTGACTTACTGAACGACAGGTCTCCAAATATGATTAATGTAAATACAATAGTAAACACATACTATTATCTTGCTACTTCATAATTCAGCTATATATTTGGTATTATTTTACTAGACTTGTATTGAGTATTGTTCACATTTGTGGGGAGGTTCCTCTCACACCGCTCTCCTAGACAAAGTTGAAAGGAAGGCCTTTCGTATCATTAACTCCCGTCCACTCACCAACTCTCTGCAATCTCTCTCTCTCCGCCGCAATGTTGAATCTCTCGCTATTCTATCGCTACTATAATAATCAGTGTTCCTCAGAGCTTTCCCAGTGTATACCACCTCCTTTACGTAGGGCACGTGGTACCCGTCTTGCAACTCAATCCCACCCATACTCTGTGCAACTCTCCAACCCAAGAGTGAAACGTTACTCTCAAACTTTCTTCTACTCAACAGCTGAGCTCTGGAACTCTCTCCCAGAATCAGTCTTTCCCTCTTCCTATGACTTAAATTGCTTCAAACTCCGTGTGTCCAGGCATTTTGGCTCGAACGTCCCTTGATTTTGGCCCTGTCACTCTTTCAACTATGGGGGAGGCACTCGCTATAGGCAGTTCTGCCTTTTGCCTCCCTCAAACACATAGAATTTTTTTTATTTTTTGTTTACATATATGTGTACAGCTGGTGGTGATACTAATACAGTGATGTAAATGGTTAGGTGTTAAACTATGTGTGTGTGTGTGTGTGTGTGTGTGTGTGTGTGTGTGTGTGTGTGTGTGTGTGTATTCTAACTTGGATGCTAGAATGTGGTGAGGCTGTATGGTTCTTAAGATCTCTCACACATAAACATAAACAACAAAATGCATGCTCAACTTTCTTTTCAAATCAATTATTCGATATTGGAACTGCAACTCTTGAACCATGTTGTCGCTCTCTATCTCTCTCTCTCTTTCTCTATCCGCACTATATATTCCTCAGCCTCGCCTACCACATAGTTTTAAGTCCTCAGTCAGCTTATTATGTGTGTTTGAGAGAGAGAGAGAGAGATAGAGAAAGAGAGATGGGGATGGAGAGGCAGAGGAGGGAGGAAGAAAGGGAGAGAAAGAGGAAGTAATAGGAAGTCGAACCCATAAATCCAATTGGCCTGACTGGAATATAAAAGTACTGTACTCGTACTGTATAACATTCTTTTACCTACTACTTGAGAGTATAGTTGTAGTATAGCACACATACACTCAGACACAGACACGAGGGGTCGGGGGTTCAATCCCCGGCCGGGCGGAGACAAATTGGGCTTGTTTCCTTTCATGTGTTAGCCTCAGTTCACCTAGCTGTAAATAGGTACCTGGAGTAAGTGGACGACGTTGTGACGTCCCATCTGGGGTTGGCAAAAATGGTACAAGGCGAGATGGGTATCATATGGTTCACCTAAGCTGATGGCTACCTAAGCCTACGGGCGAGACGGTACCGTCTATAGTGAGAATGGTACCATACAGATCCACCCTTAAGCCTTCGTTTCCGATGTCACCAATTGGCTAAAAATACAGACTACACACACATCCACAGCCATTCCAATGATACATATAACACCTACACATATAGGAGGCGGGAAATAACGAGCATGCTCACTCCCGCAATACAACTAGAGAAAGTACAACTAGAGTAAGTACACACACACATACACATACTCACACATACACACACACACACACGCACACACACATACTGTACATACAGATACCTAATACGTATACAGTCAAATCATAATATAATATGTTTTAAATAATAAAATGTCAACCCTCCCCTACAGCCAAATTTGAAATATCTTAGGATTTGAACAAACCAGAATCATGGTGAACCTCATTTCACGGCTAACATATACACATTATATATATTTACCCTTTCACTGTGGTCGCGGAACTGGTACATCCTAGGAAGAAAAAAAGTCCTATACTGAAGGCAACATACCCATACATTTGGTAGTGAGCTTCTAAGCTTGCCATCCATATGTATATCAGTCTTCTCTATGCATTGGTTGAGAGAGGTTACTGTGTTTCCAAGCAAGAGTGAAAACAGGGCTACTTATACATTTATTTGTGATGGTTATATACTATGTATGAATGTGAGGTTCATTTCATTATACAGGCCATAATTCTTATTGTCTTCTAAACACAAAGCTTGACGAAATATAGGATTATTTCATCAAGTTATTGTGAGCATACAATAAATACTAAAGAGGAAATAAGATAGTATGTTATAATACGCATGAGTAGCCGTGAGCAGACAAACACTAGGAAACTTTTGTTCACTATTCCAAAGGCCACAAAGCTCATAATGAATGAATGAAAACTTGTATCAGGAATTCAACCCATCTTTTCATTGGAAGTGGTTTGAAAGTGGCCAAACTATGGATATGGCATTAGGGCAATGTATATTGAGCAGAAATACAGGATAAAGTCTTCCAGAAAGTATTTTAGCTTTGTAACTCCCCGTAAGGAAAGGGTTAACAATTATGTGTCAATCAAAGGCATATTATTTTAAAAATTAACTCTATCTCTTCCTAAGCTTTCTGGCATGTAGCCAAAAAGCTCTACAACAATTTTACTTTATTATCTTTCCCTCTTTTTTTTCTAATCGGTTGTACTACTTCTGACACAGCTGAGCTATTCCCTCAAACTTTTGCTAAAAACTCTAGCTTGGATGATTCCAGTGCTGTCCCTCACCCTTCACAACCCTCTCTTTTACCTATACCTAATATCATAATCTCTTCTAAGGATTTACTATCTGGCCTCTCTGGGCTAAATATTATGAAAGCGTACAAACCAGATATGTGTTTATCCTGTTGTTGTCAAAAGCTCTTCTTCCGTGCTGAATCGCTGCCTAGGCAAACTCTTTAATCTTTGTCCTTCGTCTAACGTCTTTCCTTCTTGCTGGAAGTTTGCTCTCATCCCTCCAACTATCATCTAATTGCTCTAATTTTTTGTATATCCAAAGTTTAAGCATTTGTCTTTCAATAATCTATTTTCAGATCGCTAGGATGGTTCCTTAACTCCATAAAAGTGGGCATGGTTTTTGACATGACCATATTGCTGGGCAGGTATATTTACCAAATACGAGCTTCATTCCATGCTCTTTTTTATGCATAAACCAGAGCCAGAGCGTAAGGCAATTATATATCCGTGAGAGGGCGATAATAGGGCTTTCCAATGATACCTGAATCATTCTTGTATGACCACGGGTTATCTTGCAGCGATCGCATAATCGGAGGTGAAAATACCCTAAAATAAGGTAATTTTCGGGGTTTTTTCCTTGTTGCGCGAGTTAAGGCAGTGCGGATGAGGCATACTACGTGTCAGTGATGGCCCTGAGGTGGTGGCAAGTGGTCGAAGCCCAGCTATCGTCCTCCCAATGTGCGAACTCTCTCTCAGAGCTCATAACCTCCTCAAAATGGCACCCATCATATGATGGGCACCGCAGGGTTGGCCAATATTCTCTCTCCCGTCATATGATGTTCACCATCGGTTGAGGGTTAAAGGTCTTTGCACACTGACACGAAAACCCCTCCAGACGAGTTCACGACTCAAAATTTCGTCCTGATACAGCGAAACGGCAACATAATCGTTGACATCGTAAATTAGCCGTGCGTGACACTCATGGTCCAAGCGACGTACCGTGGACCATATCAAAGACGTATGGTCCGTATCAAAGTCATAAGGTCAGTATCAAAGTCGTCCCGTTCATAAAGTTGCCACCCACATGGTGCCACCACCCCAGCAGGTATCGGCCCCCTGCCACAGTACTCCCCGTGGTATCAGCCATGGACGTGACAGCACCCGCCACGGCACCCTCCAACCTACCCCACAGTACCCGCCAGCCACCTCAGTATTCACAAGGGAAAATACCAGTGACATGCCAAGTCCAGGACTAGTGCATGAGGGTGAAGTTCTTAGCAGAATTATATGTACCCCACAGGAGGTAGCAAGAAGAATAGATAAGTTAAATAGGTTCAAGTCATCCGGCCCAGATAGCTTTCTTCCCCGAGTTGTACGAGAAGTGCGAGATGAAATCGCACCTTTCTTGGCAGCCATCTTCAATAAATCACTAGAAAATGGAGATGTCCCTTAAGACTGGAAAATGGCCAATGTGACCCCAATCTTTAAGAAAGGGGACCACAAGTGTCCCAAGAATTATTGGCCAATTAGCTTGACTTCTATCATAGTAAAACTCTTAGAAGGGATACTAGTAGACGAGATAGTTGACTACCTAGTAGTTCACAATTTAATTACAGATTCCCAACATGGATTCAGGCGACACCGATCATGTCTTACCAATTTGCTGGAATTTTGCGCTGACATGCTGAATATGACGAAAGTAGAGCCATAGACATCCTTTACTTTGATTTTCAAAAAGCTTTTGACAAAGTGCCTCATTGCAGGCTAATGTCAAAAGTGAGAGCGCTAGGTATCAATACAGAGGTCACAAATTGGATAGAAAGTTGGATAAGAGGTAGACAACAAAGAGTGGTAATCAACGGTGTTTCTTCTGAGTGGACTGCAGTCACTTCTGGAGTTCTACAGGGATCTGTCCTTGGCCCACTTCTGTTTATCATATATGTCAATGACCTAGATATTGGTCTAGTTTGCAGATGACATAAAACTTGGAATTAATGTGAAAAACCCCAAAGGGGTTAAACAGCTCAGGATGGACCTCAACAGACTGGGTGAATGGTCGGAGACATGGCAGATGCCTCCAAACTTGGAAAAGTGCAAGGTGATGCATATTGGCCAAGCAAACCCCAAGTCAGGCCAAGGGAATGCCTCTGGAAGTGACAAACTTGGACAAGGATTTGGGTGTTCTGATTAGCGGTGACCTAAAGTTTTTCAAGTAGTGCATTGAAGTAGAGAAGAAAGCCCAGAAATTATTGGGCTTTATTAAGAGGGAATTTAAGTAAAGAAATAAGGAAATAGTCCTCATACTTTACAACGCTCTGATACGGCCTCTCCTGGAGAATGCTGTTCAATTCTGGTCTCCAGCACTCAGGAAAAATATAGAGCGACAAGAAAGAGTACAAACTAGAGCTACAAAGCTTTTTCCATCGCTTAGAAAAAATAGCTTTGAGGACCGGTTGAGAGTTTTTTATTTCTTTCCGTTGGAGGCACCCAGACTACGAGGTCAGCTCATCAAAGTATTTCAAATACTTAATGGGTTTGACAATGTGGATTATAGCAACATGTTTAGCCTCAATATGAATACAACACGCAATCATGGCTGGAAATTAGAATTGAAAAGGGTCAGCGCTTGTATTTGAGGACACTTTTTCACATTTAAGATCTGTTCTACCTGGAACAAACTTCCCTCCGAAGTTGTAACCAGTTCTTCAGTAGAGCAGTTCAAGAAGAGAGTAGATAGTATTTTGCACACTCTGTAAAGAGTGTGGTGCACTAAACAGGCTCTCTCCTTCTACTTAGAGAATCTACTCGGAATTGACTGCAAGGTCTCTGAGATACTAACTATTCCTTGTAACTCCTTGTGGGACAGACAGAGGAGAAGGAGAGAGAGAGAGAGAGAGAGAGAGAGAGAGAGAGAGAGAGAGAGAGAGAGAGAGAGAGAGAGAGAGAGAGAGAGAGAGAGAGAGAGAGAGAGAGAGAGAGAGAGAGAGAGAGAGAGAGAGAGGAAATAAAAAGTAAGCCAAACCTGTAAATCCACTTTGCCTGACTAGAATATTATAGTATTGTATTGGTACTGGATATTCCTTACCTACAACCTGAGAATATAGTAGTATAACACATACATACACATACACACACACACACATACACACACATACACACATACGGTCACGGTGGCCGAGCGCGCTTAGTACTCTGTATTGGGAGCACTAGCTCTGGTGTCGGGGGTTCAATCCCAGGCGCCGGCAGGGGAAGTTCTCTCAAAAACTTTCCCTGGCCGTGAAGGCAAGATCTGGGCGGATCGTCTCGGGGGACCCACAAAGTCTCCTGCCCACGTCCTACTCCCTTGGGAGTATGTAGGCGCTTTCGTTAGCTGCCAGGATCAGTCTGTTGATCCATTAGGATAAGATCTAGGTTAAGTCTGTGTATTTTCAGCCCCATTGGCTGCCGGCTTGAAATAAACCGATTATTATTATTATTATTATTACACACACACTGAGAAAGCCAGCGGTGGGAAGGACAAAAGGTCACTGTCAGAAAGTCTCAAGCATGCGAGGCAAGAAGGACGTTAGCGAATTCAGATTAAGGGAGGCCACCTCGCTTTGTTTCTCTTTCTCTCCCTCTCTCTTTAGCTTGTATTCATTCGGCACCATTCAACCTACTGTTTTAAGACGTTTACCCCCATCCATGTGTCAATATTTTCCTGGCGAGCGGTAGCGAGCCAGCATATACTATATATATTTTTGTTTTGACAGCTAGCTAAATTTGTAAATTTTTCGATAGAAAGATGTCTCCGGCGAAGCCGGATTTCTCCATAAAATGCTGGCTCGCTGTCCCTTACCAGGAAGAAATTGACATCTGGATGGGGATAAACGTCTTAAAACAGTTGGCTGAATGGGGCCGAATGGATACAAGCCAGAGAAAGAGAGAAAAGGAGAGAAATAAAGCCGGTGACCCCTCTTAACACTTACGCTGCGGCTATATTTGGGCTATTTAGGGCATATTCAGGCACACCTGAATGATTAATCAAGCATCTGCATTAAATGAACTGTATTCTGCCAAAAACTAGCAGAAAATAATAAGGGCACCAGGATTGAACGCAGTATTCCAGAAGAGGGCGGACTAAGGAATTGTAAAAGGTTAGGATAACGTCTTTGGATTTATGCTCAAATGACCTGCCTATAAAGCCAATTATTTTGTTTGCCCTCTTAACAACTTCTGAACATTGTTGACTCGGTTTTAGGTTACTCGATATTGTTACTCCCAGATCGGTTTCTCTGTTTACATTCTTAAGCTGAGTGCCATTCATCAAATAGTTTGCTTTCTCATTTTGGTATCCTATATATAGTACTTTACATTTATCCGCATTGAAACTCATTTGCCCAATTTGGGCCCAACATGACAATTTATCTAGATTGTGTTGTATATCGTTAACTTGTTCTTTTGAGAGTACGCTATTTGCAATTTTTGTATCGTCAGCAAATTTTGAGATTGTACAGGTGAGACCCTCATCTATGTCGTTGATGTAAATGAGAAAGATAATTGGTTCTTGTACCGATCCCTGGGGTACCCCGCTACTTACATTGGTCCATTTAGATGCCTTACCGTTTATGACTACTCTTTGCTTTCTGTCGCTGAGCCAATTTTCTATCCATTTCAACACACCATCTTGTATTCCATGCGCTTTTAGTTTTAGCAGTAAACGTTTGTGGGGAACTTTGTCAAAGGCCTTTTGAAAATCAAGGTATATAATATCTACAGCTTTACTCTCATCGTAGAGGTTGAGGATATCGTGGAAGAAGTCTAAGAGGTTTGTTAAACAGGAACGTTTTTTACGAAAGCCGTGTTGAGTATCTTTAAGTATGTTATTTTCCTCTAAGTGATTTACGAGTCTGTCTCTTATGAGTGTTTCTAACATTTTACATACAACTGAGGTTAAGCTAATTGGACGATAGTTACTGGGTAGGGATTTGCTGCCTTTCTTTAATATCGGTGTTATGTTGGCTAGCTTCCTCCGATCAGGCATATTTCCAGACTGCAAGGATTTATTAAATAGCAATGTCAATGGTTTGGAGAGCTCATCCTTAGCTTCCTTTAGGACTCTAGGTGAGATTTTATCAGGTCCAGGCGTTTTATTTACCTTGAGTTTATCTAAACAATTCAATACTTCTCTCTCTGTAATGGTGATATTGCTTAGAACATCTGAATTAATCAATCTGAATCGGCGATGGTGTAGGGATATCACTGAGGTCTTGCGTTGTAAAAACTGATGCAAAGAATGTATTGAGGGCATTACTCATTTGTACTTCGTCTTTGGTGTATTCTCCATTTTCATCGACTAACGGTCCAACAGTTGAAGTAACTACTTTTTTCTTTCGGGTATAACTATAGAATTCTAATTCAGGTTTATTTTACTTTGATTCGCAACTTTTTACTTTGCTTAATTAACTTTTTGGCTTTGCGTCGTAGCTCAACAAATTTCACCCGTTCTTCGTCATTTTGTGAGGATTTTAATCTATCATTAGCAAATTTTTTAGCAAGCAGGCAGTTTGAAATATCTTTATTCCACCATTTGGGCTTATTATTATGGTCTGGACGCCGTATTTTCGATGGTATGCAGTCTTGCACTGCTTTTAGGTAAGTGGTTTCGAATAACTTCCAAGATGTATTTATGTCATTATTGTTAATTAAAAAGCTCCAGTCAGTTTCTTTAAACATAGCTCTAAGTTTATGAAAGTTTGCTTTCTTGAAATTAGGGACTTTTTCGATGTTACTATTTGGTTCGTTACTAGTAAAGTTTAAAGTGAAAGTATGGTCGCTGTTACTGAATTCATCACCAACATTCAAATTCTCTATTAATTCTTCTTTTGTTGCAAGTACAATGTCAAGAACGTTATTACCACGGGTCGGTCGGTGTTCGAACAAATTGATAAAGCGAACTCTCTTGCAAGTTCGTATACAAGTCATGTCCGGAGTGTGAAGTAAGAGTATTGCCCCACTTGGTCACGGGTAAATTAAAGTCGTCAAAAATTACGGTATCTTGTGAGTTATTTACATCTGCAATTTGTTCGTAAATTTCTCGGTCAGTTTGCACTGATTGAGCTGGAGGTCTGTATATTAACGCAAGTATTATTTTTGTACCTTTATTATTCTTTATTAGCACAAAATATGTGTCGACGTTCACAATTTCAGGTTTTGACAAGAGGGTAGGGTTAAGACTTTCTTTGATATAAAGTAAGACGCCACCTCCATTTTGATTTATTCGGCTTTTCTCAAACATTACATAACCGGGAAGTGAATACTCTGCTAAAAAGTCTCTATCTTCTGTATTGAGCCAAGATTCTGTTATGCCAATCACATCATAATTTTCTGTAAACACTAGTTCCTCTAAATCTGAAAATTTATTGCGTATGCTATGAGCGTTTGCATAGAAAACCTTTAAATTTGTTATTTTAGAACTCACGGAACGCTCTTTAATAATATTGTTGGTTCTTGTCGGATCTACATGTATGTTCATGGCTGTCCTCGGTCCTCGCTGTCTTCGGTAGTGAATAGTGTGGTGTGTTACGGGGTTACACATGGTGCATATGACCCCCTCTGCCTTATTAATGGATTTGCCCATGTTTTGGTGTGAGGCTAGGATGGAACAGATAACTCACTGTATTCTCGGCTGTTTCTTGTGCTAACACCAGCTCCCGTCGTGTGCCCCTGGATTAACACCCTAATATCATACCAGTATTATATAGTGCCACGGATATCTTGGAGAGCTGTCACCGGCCTGGGAGTATAGTCCCCAACAAAAGCTGAGTGTTTTTTTGTATCCCTTTATTAATTAACCCCTTCAGGTGCTACCATATGTTTTCTTCATTGCGTAATTACTTTAATTACTTGCGTAATACTTTTAATAATTATTAATTAATGGTTAATAACCTAATACATATTGTTGGCTAAGTTTAATAATTAACCACTTAATATAAAGTTTTACTTATTTAGGAATATCTTAAGTAATTAGCACCTGGTCACCCAGTTAGTATTTGTGCCGTATTTGTGTGTGCCGTGTACCCCGCTATTTGTCGGTATCCGTTTATGTACCTCCGGGTACGTGCAACCACTGCTATTGTTCACCATCTTTATTGACTCTGTAGCCCCAACTAGACTATTGTTGCGAGGGTCTGCCAGTGTTAGTCCAACTATAGTGAACCAGTGACGGGGGTTGTGATTGTCAGACTTCAATTAGGAAATACTATTATATTTCAAATTGGTATATACAGGTGGACTTTGCCTGGTTGCGGTGTCCTACTTGTATATACCTTTACCTTCATGTTCTTCTTGTGGTCTTTTTGTTAGTCCAGTGGCCGAGAGAATCCTCGACGGGAGCGTCTGTACGCAGCCGGATACCTTACCCTCTACGCATGCGCGAAAATGTAAGCCTCCCTTGGCCCCTCGATGGGAGCGTCTGTACGCAGCCGGATACCTTACCCTCTACGCATGAGCGAAAATGTAAGCCTCCCTTGGCCCCGCCCCCCGTTCCCCGCGTTTAAATAAACCCTTCAAACCGTTCCTGCCAGCTCGCTCTGTAGTCCAGTCACTAGAGCTCCCGCCTGGCATTCCAGAAATCCAGTGTTCGATCCCACTCGAAGTTTAGTATATTTTCATATTTTTATTTTGTTATTTGTGTTATGTTATATTATATTATATTATATTAGGGTTAGGTTAGGTTAGGTTAGGTTAGGTTAATCTAATCTAATATAATATAATATTTGTACATTTTCGGCAGTGGGCGGGGCCTTGGGTAAGGTATCCGGCTCCGTACAGACCCTCCCATCCTCGACCAGAGTGATCCAACATTAGTTTTTGTGTCCACATTTCAATCGCCTTGGACTGTGTTGCAACAATTCTCTGCTTTGGGCTGGTGCTTTTGATTACGGCAGGGTGACATACTGTAATAGAGAAGGGGTGGTTGCCTCTTATAGAGGTAACAGTTACAGGGTGGTTTTCCCTATTACAGTCACCATTCTGGATCAGAGCACGGCACTGTTGATAACTTAGTAGGTAGGAGTCTGTGACCAGAGTGGCTGTTCTTTGGGGTTATGATCTGAATTTATCCTCGTTGGGATGGAGTAGTATCTCTATCCATTTGGCCGGACGAGTAAAATACAGCAGCCTAAAAAGGTAACATTCAAGACAGATAGAGCCGCCTTATTTACCAACTTTTCTTTAAATATTTTGTCAAAGAATATACTGTTTGATTGTTTTTTCATGGTATGTGTGGAGGATTTGTATTAACTTACCCATTATTCATTAATCTGAAAATACAGCGTCAAATGGCGCCATTTATTGGGTGATCGCGCTTTTACAGTAGGTAAGGGAAATTGTGGGGTACATTGGATACACATTGATTTGAGGGGGGCGTTGCCTCCCCTCACCCCCCCTTGATTTATTGTCATCCTCATTTATGTAGATCTGTAAGGGGGCAAAATCAGGTTGCCGGTATTTCGTTTATGTGAGTAACACTCACGCCATATATTGGGTGTATCGCACTCACCGCATCTTTCAAAACAAGAAGAAGAAGAGTCAAGTCGAAGGATTCATTAGGCGCAACGCTTTGTTTACGGTCGGGACTTATTATTTTTGTGTTATTTTTCAGTGTAATCGGGGTTTTTCAAGTGTCGATAACGGAAACCTTCATGCGGACTATAATGAGAAAATTATGGCGAGTCTATTGGACCCTATTTTCCCTAATAAATTATTTTTGATAGGGCAGCGAAAGAGGTCTTGAATATTATCCCTAAAAGTATAGCGGGAATCTTACCCCACTTGTTGTGGTCCCAGAGAACCTGGACCTACTAGTTCTAAGTGTAGTAGTGTAAGTTCACGGTCGGGGATACTGAGGGTTATAGAGACGGTATTGCGTTACAGTTAGGAAGGCCAGGGTCCTTCTCTTACAGTTCCCTTGATTCGTGACACCTGGTTTGGCGATTTTTCAACAAATCAACGGTGCTGCAGTCTGTTTCATCTCGACGTAGTCCATTCTACAAGTTGACAACTAGATTGAAGAAGAAATTTTTAAACTCATGTGAGTTACAGGATTTAGCAATGATTTTGCAACCATTTCCCTGCATATAATTTTGATTCATGTTGACAATACCTTTCATGATATTGAACACTTGAATTAGGTCGCCTCATAATCTGCGCTGGGTTACAGGAAATAGATTAAATAAATTAGGGTTACATTTTATTGACCGTACGATTTTTGAATGTCTGGTTCTTGTGAGATCTACACTGCCCTGCCTGGCTGCACACGATCAACCCCATTCTTTGTACACAAATCCTTTACCCCATCATTCATCAGATGAACAAAACATGCTGCACTTACCTATTCAGATGGACACTATCTCCTGAAAATATAATATTCATTTTGGTAAAAGTTATCCCAGGTGTTGACGAATACAATGTCCTCCTCCCTGCAGAGGTTAGCAAGGTGATGATTTACAGTAGTGGCTATATTGTAGAAAGGTTCTCTACATCGATCCTAGCGACATTACCTAAAACTTCAATTTTGTTAGACTTTTCCTTGAATGACTTTATCAACTGTCGGTACTTCCATAGAAGATCCTCTGGACAGGTCCATTGGATATCACTGGACCCAACGAGGATGTCATACGTCGTGTTGAGTGGGGTCAACAACGTCATCAACACTGCCACCCAGGATGCAGAAACAGTTTCTGGTCCCGGGTGACCTGGTGCAATAGTCAGTAAGTTGGCCGCGGACCAATGACTCGCCCAAAACCCAAACTTCTTCCATTTCCTCTTCATCATCAGTGCCTGTAAAATTATGGGAATGGTTTTGACACATACAGTAGATAGTAGGATGATCATTCTGGTACTGGGGTGCGCAAGAGATACCAGTTTCGTGGTCAGGACATCGATTTTATGGTGAGCTGCTTTCATATCTGTTATCTTCTGTTGGAGCTGGCAGAATCTACAAATGAGAAGATTAGTAATAACGAAAATGGTATGGCCAAACCTATCGGAACAGCTCGTGCAGGTTAGTTGCGGTGTCATTGATGATTAAATACAATAAGCCTGAAAATCATAAACACTTTTTGTTAGAAATATAAGACAAATAAAAGTATGAAAACAGTAAAGTAAGCCTGAAAAGAAAGAGACAAATAATACATCTGGAAACAAACAGAAAAGATGTATATGTATGTATATACTCAGGCACAATAGCCCATAGCTGGGGGTGGACGATTAAAGACAGAGCCTGAACAGAAACAACATTTAAAGTTCCAATGCTTAGGGTTCGGGGCCACTTCGCTTTTCCTCGCCCCTTTCTTTGTCTCGTCTAGTGGGTGAATTTGTCAAGGGAAAGAGGATTCCTAACCGCCTGCCCCCGAAGTTGGAAAAGTAGTACAGGATAGAAGATGCCAAACTTCACTCTGGACAGGACCAGCCCTCACCCAGAAAAGAGAGAGAACAACACTCAAGATTTACCAGGATATAAAACAAGTGAGTGGGAGAGGGTTGAATTATCCTAGTGCGAAACTCGAAAAAGAGTAGTAATTAATATATACAGTAGTGTGGTGACAGTTAAATAGTTAAATGGATAATATGCCGCCAAAAGTGTAATCGGCTGATTAATATGATAAGAGCAAGTACCTAGAATGCACGCTCACATTGGCTATCAAAATCAATGACTAAATTATTCTAACCAACATTAAACTATCAAATAAACATTATGTGTGTGATATATATAGTCAACTTAAATTATGAGAAAGAAAAAGTTCAACTAGGTGCAATAAGGGCTAGAGTCAGCACTAGCGTCGGTCTACTTTCCAGACAAAGTGAGTTTGACAAACAAATGTTATCAGTCAAAATATAGCAAATAAATCATGCAAGGCAGCTACTGGAGGGTTTAGATAGCACTGAACTACAGTTCATAACAAAAATGAGAGGCTGAGCAATGGAATACTCAAATTATGATCAAATTTTCAAGTATTGAGACAGTGTATGGTGACGCTTCGGTGGCCGGTACTCGAATGAGCGAGAGAGAGAGAGAGATATTTACATAGATACTCTGGCCACACAAACCTTACAATCTCAGCAAGATGGTCAGGATTTAGTTCTAGTGGAGATAGCAAGCCCAATAAAGGAAAGTGGATGGAAAGAATAGCAAAGAAGATAGTTCTCTCCCCAACCTCCGACGTTTGCCGTACATGATACATTTAGAAGAGACTGGCCTTCCAGGGCTTGGAAACATCTTGAAATGATTTATACTATGGTTAGAAATGGAAAGGAAATGTCATGCAAACCTTCACCTATAGTGATATGTACAAACATTTCTCTTTTCCTTAGTTCTCTTCCACTCTCTAATTATACTGTTGGTGGAGAAATATTTGTGTTGTATTTAGGTTCGCTCTCTTGCACACTAATTGTAACCTGTTTTTTCTTGTAGAATTCTCTTTGACAATCTTAATTTAATTAGATTATTGGAGAGAGAGAGAGAGAGAGAGAGAGTTACATAGTGTTTCATATATACACAGACTGCACAGAGACCTTGCGGTCCCTACTAGGCAGTCCGGACTTAATTCTAACAACATTTGCTACTACTGTAAGTGGAAGATAAGGATAGCAAACCATTATTATACCTCCCCACCTACCACTCCCTCCGACAAAGGGCCGGCATAAAATACAGCTGGGAAAAAAAGGTCCCAATAAAATAACATTTCTACCAGGAAATTTACAGTAAAGATCGAATTTGGAAAATAATAATTAGACTACTACTGATACTTAACCATGTTTTGTTTTTGTTTTACTTATATTACCCAAACCTCCTCAAAATGAATGTTTACATTCATTACATACATTACATACATTACATACATTACATACATTACATTCTCGGTCAGTTTGCACTGATTGATCTGGAGGTCTGTATATTAATGCAAGTATTATTTGTGTACCTTTATTATTCTTTATTAGCACAAAAGATGTGTCGACGTTCACAATTTGAGGTTTTGACAAGAGGGTAGGGTTAAGACTTTCTTTGATATAAAATAAAACGCCACCTCCATTTTTATTTATTCGGCTTTTCTCAAACATTACATAACCGGGAAGTGAATACTCTGCTAAAAAGTCTCTATCTTCTGTATTGAGCCAAGATTCTGCTATACCAATCACATCATAATTTTCTGTAAACACTAGTTCCTCTAAATCTGAAAATTTATTGCGTATGCTACGAGCGTTTGCATAGAAAACCTTTAAAGTTAAGGTTTTAGAACTCACAGAACGTTCTTTAATCAAATTTTTGGTTCTGTTCGGATCTACATTTACATTCATGGCTGTCCTCGGTCCTCGGTCGTTATCCCTGGCGGTTTTGAATTTGGGTCGTGTTGGTGGAGCTTTATCCAAATTCGCGGTTCTTGACGGATTAGCATTTAATTCCTTCGCAGGGTACCGTCCTCGCTGTCTTCGGTCCTCCTTCCTGGTTGTCCTGTGCTGAGTCAATTTCTTCTCCGAAAATCCTTCACCGCATCGTTGAGAAGACGCCCAAACCGTGCTGCTCCCACCTGGTTCAGATGAACTCCATCGTCCGAAAGAGAGAGAGAGAGAGAGAGAGAGAGAGAGAGAGAGAGAGAGAGAGAGAGAGAGAGAGAGAGAGAGCACAAAGGAAATCAAGCAACAATAGGTCTAGCGACCCCTCAAGGCTGCTTGCCCTCTAAAACACTGATAACCGAGTGTGGTTTAGAGTGGGTAAAGGAAAATTGGAAAGGTAACTACTGATCTGGGCCTAAAATCCGTGGCAGGATTATATGTTAGTAGGGAACAGTTGGGTTAGTAATATAACACAGTTGTAAGTGTTCTTTTGTGTATCTAGGGAAAAGAATCTTAGTTATCTATATATGTACTGTATATATGTTTTTCTTTCTATGTGGATGACGGAGACAAAAGGCAAAACTGTCTGTAACAAGTGCCTCCCCCAGAGTTGAAAGAGTGACAGGGCCAAAATCAAGGAATGTTCTAGCCATAATGTCTGGGCACACGGAGTTTGAAACAATTTAAGTCATAGAATGAGGGAAAGATGGATTCAGGGAGAGAGTTCCAGAGCTCAGCTGCTGAATAGAAGAAAGATTGGGAGTATCGTTTAACTCGTGAGTTGGAGAGCTGTACAGAGTAGGGGTGGGATTGTGTTGCAAGACGGATTGTGTTGCTACCCTACGTAGAGGAGGTGGTATACATTGAGAGAGCTCTGAGGAACACTGATTATTGTAGTAGCGGTAGAATAGCGAGAGAGATGCAACACTGCGGCGAAGAGAGAGAGATTGCAGAGAGTCGGTGATTGGACGGGAGTTAATGATACAAAAGGCTTTCCTTTCTACTTTGTCTAGAAGTGCTGTGTGAGAGGATCCTCCCCACACATGTGAACAATACTCAATACAAGGACGCACTGTGCCCCTGTACAGAACAAGAAGTTGTGCAGGGGTAAAGAACATCTTGAGGTCATACGCAATAATCCTTGATGAATCTGAGGGAAAAAAGGTTATTCATTTACAAATGCAGTCATTCACAGATTTAAGGGGAGGTATTTAGTTTCTTCCCTAGAACTCCATCAAGCTTAAAATTACACCCCCTAGACCCCCTTTCAAGATACATTTGTACATTTTTCGGTAGAAAAATTTCCCGACCGAAGGCCGGTTCCTCTCAAATTACAGGCTCGCTATCGCTCTCCATGAAAAAATCGACACCTAAAAGGCATGAAAGTTCTTAAAATGGGGCGAAAGTGCTTAAAATCGCCAAACTAAAGGGGGCGAGCGTCTTAAAATCTAAAAAGCAATGGGGCTAAACATGAGAGAGAAAGGGGTCCAGAAAATAATCCCTCAAGTGGAAATCTCCCCTTAAGGCAAGGTGTTTGTTTATGGGCGAAGTTTGAAAGAATCATCGGTGCTGCAATCTATAACATCTCGGAGATTCCTATTCCATAAGCTGACAACTCGATTGAAGAAGAAATTCTTATGGCTCGTGTGAGTTATAAGATTTACCAAAATTGTGCAATCATTTCCCTGTGCGTAATTTGAATGGTCGATAGTGAAGTATTTGTTGCTGTTCATATTGTCGATGCCTTTAATGATTTTGAAAACTTAAATTACATCGCCTCTTAATCTGCGTTGGGTTAAAGGAAATAAATTGACTTTTCTAATTTGCTCCTCGTATGGTTTGGGCTTTAGGCTGGGTACCATTTTGGTAACTTTACGTTGAACTTGGTCTAGCTTGTCTAAATCATGTTGGTAGTAAGGAAACGAAGATTGAACAGGAAGAGAGAGAGAGAGAGAGAGACAGAGAGAGAGAGTGAGCTAGAGCGTAGTCCATGGTAGGGTTAGAACATATTAGTAGGGGACAATTTTGGTTAATAACATAACACAGCTATAAGTGATCCTTCGTGTATCTGGAGAAAAAGAGCACCATCTTTGTTATTGATTTAGTGATCGTCGATGTATCTGATGAGCAAGAAAAACAAAATAGATATTAATTTGCAAATGCACTCGGTCGCGGATTTAAGGCAAGATGCTTGTGGCAGAGGAGCGTGTAATTACTCCTGTGAGGTTATGAAAAAACTATTGTTTTCCAAACGTACAAGTACATTCCCATACATTGAGTCTTTAACCAACCTATGTATCTATACCTGATGTATTTATCTTGCCATTATTTCTCGTGGCATTTATATTCAGAATAGGAGGGGCGTATTTTCTAACTCCTTTGGTATTCATCGGATCTCCTTGATATTTTAACACTAACCTAATCAATTAATTTGCGGCACCCTTTGTTATATGACCATTTTTGCTAGTACGACTAGCAATAGGGTAGATGGTATTTTAAAGACACTTCAATACCCATCGTCAATCGAAGTGAGAGGGAAGCGAATGCCGACAACTGGGTGGTTGGGTAGTTTGACAGGTGATTAGGCATATCTTTATAATGTATCGATATTACAGAGTAATATCTTGCTTTCTGATGTCATGGGGGGACAGATTAAGGGCCATATATGGGTATAGTTTATATGGGTAGTACAAAGGAGTACAAAGGAAATCAAGCAACAACAGATCTAGTGACCCTTCTAGGCTGCTTGTCCTCCAAAACACTGAGGATCAAGTGTCCAAACAGTGGTTTAGAGTGGGTAAGGGAACATTGGAAAGGGAACTACTGCCCTGGAACTAATGTCCGTGGCAGGACTAGGAAGTTAGTAGGGGACATATGGGTTAGTAACTGAGGGGAGGATAAAATAAAGTTATTCATTTACAAACGCAGTCAGTCGCGGGTTTGATGCGAGATATTTGTCTAGGCGGAGTTTAAATGAATCAACGGTGCTGCAGTCTAAAACGTCTCGGGGAAGCCCATTCCACAAGTTGACAACTCGATTGAAGAAGAAATTCTTAGATTCGTGTGAGTTAAAAGATTTACGAATAATTTTGCAACCGTTTCCCCGCGTGTAATTAGATTGGTCGATAGTGAAGTACTTACTACAGTTCATATTGTGATGCCTTTGATGATTTTGAACACATGAATTAAGTCACCTCTTAATCTGCGCTGGGTTAAAGGAAATAGATTTAATTCTCTAAGACGCTCTTCGTATGGTTTGTTCTTTAGGCTAGGTATCATTTTGGTAACTCTACGTTGAACTCGTTCTAGCTTGTTTATGTCTTTTTGGTAATAAGGGCACCAGCATTCAACGCAGTATACCAGAAGAGGGCGGACTAAGGAATTGTAAAGGGTTAGGATAACGTCTTTGGATTTATGCTCAAATGACCTGCCTATAAAGCCAATTATTTTGTTTGCCTTCTTAACAACTTCTGAACATTGTTGACTCGGTTTTAGGTTACTCGATATTGTTACTCCCAGATCGGTTTCTCTGTTTACATTCTTAAGCTGAGTGTCATTCATCGAATAGTTTGCTTTCTCATTTAGGTATCCGATATGTAGTACTTTACATTTATCCGCATTGAAACTCATTTGCCAAATTTGGGCCCAACATGACAATTTATCTAGATTGTGTTGCATATCGTCAACACGCTATTTGCAATTTTTGTATCGTCAGCAAATTTTGAGATTGTACAGGTGAGACCCTCATCTATGTCGTTGATGTAAATTAGAAAGAGAATTGGTCCTAGTACCGATCCCTGGGGTACCCCGCTACTTACATTGGTCCATTTAGATGCCTTACCGTTTATGACTACTCTTTGCTTTCTGTCGCTGAGCCAATTTTCTATCCATTTCAACACACCGTCTTGTATTCCATGCGCTTTTAGTTTTAGCAGTAAACGTTTGTGGGGAACTTTGTCAAAGGCCTTTTGAAAATCAAGGTATATAATATCTACAGCTTTACCCTCATCGTAGAGGTTGAGGATATCGTGGAAGAAGTCTAAGAGGTTTGTTAAACAGGAACGTTTTTTACGAAAGCCGTGTTGAGTATCTTTAAGTATGTTATTTTCCTCTAAGTGATTTAAGAGACTGTCTCTTATGACCGTTTCTAGCATTTTACATACACCTGAGGTTAAGCTAATTGGACGATAGTTACTGGGTAGGGATTTGCTGCCTTTTTTGAATATCGGTGTTACGTTGGCTATCTTCCACTGATCAGGCATAGTTCCAGACTGCAAGGATTTATTGAATAGTAATGTCAGTGGTTTGGAGAGCTCATCCTTAGCTTCCTTTACAACTCTAGGCGAGATTGTATCAGGTCCAGGCGTTTTAGTTACCTTGAGTTTATCTAAACAATTCAATACTTCTCTCTCTCTAACGGTGATATTGCTTAGAACATCTGAATTATCAATCTGAATCGGCGATGGTGTAGGGATATCACTGAGGTCTTCTGTTGTAAAAACTGATGCAAAGAAGGTATTGAGGGCATTACTCATTTGTACTTCGTCTTTGGTGTATTCTCCATTTTCATCGACTAACGGTCCAACAGTTGAAGTAACTACTTTTTTCTTTCGGGTATAACTATAGAATTCTAATTCAGGTTTATTTTACTTTGATTCGCAACTTTTTACTTTGCTTAATTAACTTTTTGGCTTTGCGTCGTAGCTCAACAAATTTCACCCGTTCTTCGTCATTTTGTGAGGATTTTAATCTATCATTAGCACATTTTTTAGCAAGCAGGCAGTTTGAAATATCTTTATTCCACCATTTGGGCTTATTATTATGGTCTGGACGCCGTATTTTCGATGGTATGCAGTCTTGCACTGCTTTTAGGTAAGTGGTTTCGAATAACTTCCAAGATGTATTTATGTCGTTATTGTTAATTAAAAAGCTCCAGTCAGTTTCTTTAAACATAGCTCTAAGTTTATGAAAGTTTGCTTTCTTGAAATTAGGGACTTTTTCGATGTTACTATTTGGTTCGTTACTAGTAAAGTTTAAAGTGAAAGTATGGTCGCTGTTACTGAATTCATCACCAACATTCAAATTCTCTATTAATTCTTCTTTTGTTGCAAGTACAATGTCAAGAACGTTATTACCACGGGTCGGTCGGTTCGAACAAATTGATAAAGCGAACTCTCTTGCAAGTTCGTATACAAGTCATGTCCGGAGTGTGAAGTAAGAGTATTGCCCCACTTGGTCACGGGTAAATTAAAGTCGTCAAAAATTACGGTATCTTGTGAGTTATTTACATCTGCAATTTGTTCGTAAATTTCTCGGTCAGTTTGCACTGATTGAGCTGGAGGTCTGTATATTAACGCAAGTATTATTTTTGTACCTTTATTATTCTTTATTAGCACAAAATATGTGTCGACGTTCACAATTTCAGGTTTTGACAAGAGGGTAGGGTTAAGACTTTCTTTGATATAAAGTAAGACGCCACCTCCATTTTGATTTATTCGGCTTTTCTCAAACATTACATAACCGGGAAGTGAATACTCTGCTAAAAAGTCTCTATCTTCTGTATTGAGCCAAGATTCTGTTATGCCAATCACATCATAATTTTCTGTAAACACTAGTTCCTCTAAATCTGAAAATTTATTGCGTATGCTATGAGCGTTTGCATAGAAAACCTTTAAATTTGTTATTTTAGAACTCACGGAACGCTCTTTAATAATATTGTTGGTTCTTGTCGGATCTACATGTATGTTCATGGCTGTCCTCGGTCCTCGCTGTCTTCGGTAGTGAATAGGGTGGTGTGTTACGGGGTTACACATGGTGCATATGACCCCCTCTGCCTTATTAATGGATTTGCCCATGTTTTGGTGTGAGGCTAGGATGGTACAGATAACTCACTGTACTCTCGGCTGTTTCTTGTGCTAACACCAGCTCCCGTCGTGTGCCCCTGGATTAACACCCTAATATCATACCAGTATTATATAGTGCCACGGATATCTTGGAGAGCTGTCACCGGCCTGGGAGTATAGTCCCCAACAAAAGCTGAGTGTTTTTTTGTATCCCTTTATTAATTAACCCCTTCAGGTGCTACCATATGTTTTCTTCATTGCGTAATTACTTTAATTACTTGCGTAATACTTTTAATAATTATTAATTAATGGTTAATAACCTAATACATATTGTTGGCTAAGTTTAATAATTAACCACTTAATATAAAGTTTTACTTATTTAGGAATATCTTAAGTAATTAGCACCTGGTCACCCAGTTAGTATTTGTGCCGTATTTGTGTGTGCCGTGTACCCCGCTATTTGTCGGTATCCGTTTATGTACCTCCGGGTACGTGCAACCACTGCTATTGTTCACCATCTTTATTGACTCTGTAGCCCCAACTAGACTATTGTTGCGAGGGTCTGCCAGTGTTAGTCCAACTATAGTGAACCAGTGACGGGGGTTGTGATTGTCAGACTTCAATTAGGAAATACTATTATATTTCAAATTGGTATATACAGGTGGACTTTGCCTGGTTGCGGTGTCCTACTTGTATATACCTTTACCTTCATGTTCTTCTTGTGGTCTTTTTGTTAGTCCAGTGGCCGAGAGAATCCTCGACGGGAGCGTCTGTACGCAGCCGGATACCTTACCCTCTACGCATGCGCGAAAATGTAAGCCTCCCTTGGCCCCTCGATGGGAGCGTCTGTACGCAGCCGGATACCTTACCCTCTACGCATGAGCGAAAATGTAAGCCTCCCTTGGCCCCGCCCCCCGTTCCCCGCATTTAAATAAACCCTTCAAACCGTTCCTGCCAGCTCGCTCTGTAGTCCAGTCACTAGAGCTCCCGCCTGGCATTCCAGAAATCCAGTGTTCGATCCCACTCGAAGTTTAGTATATTTTCATATTTTTATTTTGTTATTTGTGTTATGTTATATTATATTATATTATATTAGGGTTAGGTTAGGTTAGGTTAGGTTAGGTTAATCTAATCTAATATAATATAATATTTGTACATTTTCGGCAGTGGGCGGGGCCTTGGGTAAGGTATCCGGCTCCGTACAGACCCTCCCATCCTCGACCAGAGTGATCCAACATTAGTTTTTGTGTCCACATTTCAATCGCCTTGGACTGTGTTGCAACAATTCTCTGCTTTGGGCTGGTGCTTTTGATTACGGCAGGGTGACATACTGTAATAGAGAAGGGGTGGTTGCCTCTTATAGAGGTAACAGTTACAGGGTGGTTTTCCCTATTACAGTCACCATTCTGGATCAGAGCACGGCACTGTTGATAACTTAGTAGGTAGGAGTCTGTGACCAGAGTGGCTGTTCTTTGGGGTTATGATCTGAATTTATCCTCGTTGGGATGGAGTAGTATCTCTATCCATTTGGCCGGACGAGTAAAATACAGCAGCCTAAAAAGGTAACATTCAAGACAGCTAGAGCCGCCTTATTTACCAACTTTTCTTTAAATATTTTGTCAAAGAATATACTGTTTGATTGTTTTTTCATGGTATGTGTGGAGGATTTGTATTAACTTACCCATTATTCATTAATCGGAAAATACAGCGTCAAATGGCGCCATTTATTGGGTGATCGCGCTTTTACAGTAGGTAAGGGAAATTGTGGGGTACATTGGATACACATTGATTTGAGGGGGGCGTTGCCTCCCCTCACCCCCCCTTGATTTATTGTCATCCTCATTTATGTAGATCTGTAAGGGGGCAAAATCAGGTTGCCGGTATTTCGTTTATGTGAGTAACACTCACGCCATATATTGGGTGTATCGCACTCACCGCATCTTTCAAAACAAGAAGAAGAAGAGTCAAGTCGAAGGATTCATTAGGCGCAACGCTTTGTTTACGGTCGGGACTTATTATTTTTGTGTTATTTTTCAGTGTAATCGGGGTTTTTCAAGTGTCGATAACGGAAACCTTCATGCGGACTATAATGAGAAAATTATGGCGAGTCTATTGGACCCTATTTTCCCTAATAAATTATTTTTGATAGGGCAGCGAAAGAGGTCTTGAATATTATCCCTAAAAGTATAGCGGGAATCTTACCCAACTTGTTGTGGTCCCAGAGAACCTGGACCTACTAGTTCTAAGTGTAGTAGTGTAAGTTCACGGTCGGGGATACTGAGGGTTATAGAGACGGTATTGCGTTACAGTTAGGAAGGCCAGGGTCCTTCTCTTACAGTTCCCTTGATTCGTGACACCTGGTTTGGCGATTTTTCAACAAATCAACGGTGCTGCAGTCTGTTTCATCTCGACGTAGTCCATTCTACAAGTTGACAACTAGATTGAAGAAGAAATTTTTAAACTCATGTGAGTTACAGGATTTAGCAATGATTTTGCAACCATTTCCCTGCATATAATTTTGATTCATGTTGACAATACCTTTCATGATATTGAACACTTGAATTAGGTCGCCTCATAATCTGCGCTGGGTTACAGGAAATAGATTAAATAAATTAGGGTTACATTTTATTGACCGTACGATTTTTGAATGTCTGGTTCTTGTGAGATCTACACTGCCCTGCCTGGCTGCACACGATCAACCCCATTCTTTGTACACAAATCCTTTACCCCATCATTCATCAGATGAACAAAAACATGCTGCACTTACCTATTCAGATGGACACTATCTCCTGAAAATATAATATTCATTTTGGTAAAAGTTATCCCAGGTGTTGACGAATACAATGTCCTCCTCCCTGCAGAGGTTAGCAAGGTGATGATTTACAGTAGTGGCTATATTGTAGAAAGGTTCTCTACATCGATCCTAGCGACATTACCTAAAACTTCAATTTTGTTAGACTTTTCCTTGAATGACTTTATCAACTGTCGGTACTTCCATAGAAGATCCTCTGGACAGGTCCATTGGATATCACTGGACCCAACGAGGATGTCATACGTCGTGTTGAGTGGGGTCAACAACGTCATCAACACTGCCACCCAGGATGCAGAAACAGTTTCTGGTCCCGGGTGACCTGGTGCAATAGTCAGTAAGTTGGCCGCGGACCAATGACTCGCCCAAAACCCAAACTTCTTCCATTTCCTCTTCATCATCAGTGCCTGTAAAATTATGGGAATGGTTTTGACACATACAGTAGATAGTAGGATGATCATTCTGGTACTGGGGTGCGCAAGAGATACCAGTTTCGTGGTCAGGACATCGATTTTATGGTGAGCTGCTTTCATATCTGTTATCTTCTGTTGGAGCTGGCAGAATCTACAAATGAGAAGATTAGTAATAACGAAAATGGTATGGCCAAACCTATCGGAACAGCTCGTGCAGGTTAGTTGCGGTGTCATTGATGATTAAATACAATAAGCCTGAAAATCATAAACACTTTTTGTTAGAAATATAAGACAAATAAAAGTATGAAAACAGTAAAGTAAGCCTGAAAAGAAAGAGACAAATAATACATCTGGAAACAAACAGAAAAGATGTATATGTATGTATATACTCAGGCACAATAGCCCATAGCTGGGGGTGGACGATTAAAGACAGAGCCTGAACAGAAACAACATTTAAATTTCCAATTCTTAGGGTTCGGGACCACTTTCGCATTTCCTCGCCCCTTTCCCTGTCTCGTCTAGTAAGTAAATTTTACAAGGGAAGGAGGATTCCTAGCCTCCTGCCCCCGAAGTTGGAAAAGTAGTACAGGATAGAAGATGCCAAACTTCACTCTGGACAGGACCAGCCCTCACCCAGAAAAGAGAGAGAACAACACTCAAGATTTACCAGGATATAAAACAAGTGAGTGGGAGAGGGTTGAATTATCCTAGTGCGAAACTCGAAAAAGAGTAGTAATTAATATATACAGTAGTGTGGTGACAGTTAAATAGTTAAATGGATAATATGCCGCCAAAAGTGTAATCGGCTGATTAATATGATAAGAGCAAGTACCTAGAATGCACGCTCACATTGGCTATCAAAATCAATGACTAAATTATTCTAACCAACATTAAACTATCAAATAAACATTATGTGTGTGATATATATAGTCAACTTAAATTATGAGAAAGAAAAAGTTCAACTAGGTGCAATAAGGGCTAGAGTCAGCACTAGCGTCGGTCTACTTTCCAGACAAAGTGAGTTTGACAAACAAATGTTATCAGTCAAAATATAGCAAATAAATCATGCAAGGCAGCTACTGGAGGGTTTAGATAGCACTGAACTACAGTTCATAACAAAAATGAGAGGCTGAGCAATGGAATACTCAAATTATGATCAAATTTTCAAGTATTGAGACAGTGTATGGTGACGCTTCGGTGGCCGGTACTCGAATGAGCGAGAGAGAGAGAGAGATATTTACATAGATACTCTGGCCACACAAACCTTACAATCTCAGCAAGATGGTCAGGATTTAGTTCTAGTGGAGATAGCAAGCCCAATAAAGGAAAGTGGATGGAAAGAATAGCAAAGAAGATAGTTCTCTCCCCAACCTCCGACGTTTGCCGTACATGATACATTTAGAAGAGACTGGCCTTCCAGGGCTTGGAAACATCTTGAAATGATTTATACTATGGTTAGAAATGGAAAGGAAATGTCATGCAAACCTTCACCTATAGTGATATGTACAAACATTTCTCTTTTCCTTAGTTCTCTTCCACTCTCTAATTATACTGTTGGTGGAGAAATATTTGTGTTGTATTTAGGTTCGCTCTCTTGCACACTAATTGTAACCTGTTTTTTCTTGTAGAATTCTCTTTGACAATCTTAATTTAATTAGATTATTGGAGAGAGAGAGAGAGAGAGAGAGTTACATAGTGTTTCATATATACACAGACTGCACAGAGACCTTGCGGTCCCTACTAGGCAGTCCGGACTTAATTCTAACAACATTTGCTACTACTGTAAGTGGAAGATAAGGATAGCAAACCATTATTATACCTCCCCACCTACCACTCCCTCCGACAAAGGGCCGGCATAAAATACAGCTGGGAAAAAAAGGTCCCAATAAAATAACATTTCTACCAGGAAATTTACAGTAAAGATCGAATTTGGAAAATAATAATTAGACTACTACTGATACTTAACCATGTTTTGTTTTTGTTTTACTTATATTACCCAAACCTCCTCAAAATGAATGTTTACATTCCTTTTGAATACGTCGATTGTATTACATTGCAGAGAAAAAGAGAGAGCAGATAATACTGTGATACCAATGATACTAGTACTCATGTGGCCACTAAACCATTTAACCTGCTTAAATTTCACCATTTACTATGACTACAGTGAGCTTTGTTTTGGCATAAAAAATTTGAGATTATTTAGGATTATCATCGATTTGTGTTTTTAGTATTATGTTGAAGTTGATTTGGTGAATCAAGGCACAGATAAATTCAAGTTGTATGATGTGAGATGTCTATGTTCGAGTCCACAAGAGGAGTTTGTATTTAATAATAAAAGCCACGCATCAAAGTGTTGAATATACTGTGCATGTATATACAGTACACAAGTATACAAATATGCATATCCAGCATAAATGTAGATATTCTACATAAATATGTCGACACATTTTCAATATACAAGTTAAAAGACAGCGTTACCTGACCAAAATGATCGGTTGGCCGAGTCGTCAAATTAGTCCAATTCATTTTTACGGAGGGACCATATTGGTCCAGACCTTTTCGGTTTACAACCGTATTAATACATATTAGTCCTGAGGGCATTTTGTGCATGGCCACCCTTATACAGGGGAGTAAGATTGATAGATAGTCCTGGTTAGTGGCCTCACGCAACCCCCAGACAATTAACTCCTTCTGTACCGGTGATGTCTTCTTAAATTTATTATGGCTACTATTAGACGTTTATATTCAGTTAAAAAATAGCCTCCTGCAATTAACAGGCTTCGCACTATCCTAATTAACCCTTTTAACTACCACATATCCTTCGTAAACTGCAGAAAACCGTCTAAATATAGCTTGAATAAAATACAAAAGACGTCGCCGGTACAGAAGGGGTTAAACAAGCAAACAGACAAACAACTACCAAATATCAGATATTATATATAATAAATAATAACACCTACTATTGCTTTGTATAGTATAAATATATACTATAAACAGAAACAGTAAACAAGACAAGGGAATTATAAGGTAAATCCACAAATCTAGAAAACGTGTATGAAAGACAGCAACAGCAAACAGACACAACACACCGTCTTCCAAACTTCTGCAACTTGTACACAAACAGACGTCAAGCTCTGTGTATGTGTGTGTGTGTGCTTGTGTGTAAACACCTTGCTCACACAATATAAAACTCCCTGACGCTCACGTAAAAACTTCCTGATAAGCTAATCTACTAAACTGGGTATCGAATAATTATTCTTTTCGAATTATGAAGAAACGTATAAACTACAAAGCTACGTATGGTACTTCTCTGTGCCTATCTAAGTTACAGCCAGTATCAATCAAGCTACATGACGTATTAGGTGAGAACAATGACACAAAACTGACACTAATCCAATTAATGGTTCTCCGTGTTATTAATCCTGTGAGGGATATAGACAGTGAATAATTGGATGATCCAAGAAGAGTAGTAGAAGGGGATGATGAAGAAAGAGAGAAGTAGAAGAAGGAATGATAGTGAGGGGAGAGGAAACGTAAAGGAAAGAAGGTGAAGGTGTAAGGTGGGTACGTAGGAAGACAGGAAGAAGGGAATACCAAACAAGGAGGAAAGCAGTGAAGTAGATAAGGCAAGGGAAAAGAAGGACATATTGAGAAACTAAGGAGAGACTGGGGTGGAGGGGGAGTGGTGGAGAGATAAAAAAGAAGACATAAACGTAGGAACTGCCAGATGATGAGCGGGAAGGCAATGGTAGAGGGTGAGACACAGAAAAGTGGAGGGAGGGGGGGGGGGGGGGGTTGGAGGACAGAATGGTTAAGTAACCAGTCTTCTCTCTATTTCTTCATGTTCAGAATATTGTGTGTGTTTATTATGTGGGAAGGAGTTTATTGGTACACATACATCCAAGCATACACACACACCCTCTCTCTCTCTCACACACGAACTGCGAACTGTGCCGGCAGGTTTGGTGTTTCCATGTTTGCTACAAGTCTGCCAGCATCGAGAGGATTTGGCAGCGAAATTGGATGAAGCCCACCACAAGATCAACGCCCTCACCATGAAGCTGGAATTACTCCAAGAGTTCGTAACACTCAACTTGGAGTACCATCAACTTCAATTGTCACCGCTTTAACTCCAGCTGCCACCACCGCCCCAACGTCAACTGCCAACAATCCAAAGCCTGCAGTAGCCACTTCATCAGATGCTTCCGATACACAAGAAACAAATAGTGACTCTTTTCCCCCTCAAGACAACTTCCGTGTCGTGAGGAACAATGTGTGCCCCAAGACCAGGAAATTCATACCAGTTACTGAGTGTCACAACCATTTCCAGATACTCACAGAGTCAGATGACAAAGAAGAAACAGAAGAAGTTTGGCTCGTGCGAGACTCGATGGTACGTGGTCAGCTCACAGAGTTTTGCGCCAGGGCATCTAAGACCAGGAAGCGTTTTTGTATCTCTGGTGGTGGTGTGGACGATGTAGTTGCTACAGTTGACGAAGTATCGAAGCTGGCCCCTGCTAATACAATGTACGTCATCCACGTCGGATCCAACGATGTACAGCAAACCCGGTCGGAAGATTTACTTCTAAAGGACCAGCAGCTGATCAAGTCGTTTAAGGAGAAGTCGTCAAGAATTATTGTCTCAGGAATGGTCCACCGGCTCAGTGTAGATAGCCAATTTTACAATATAGCCACCAGCACAAATCGTTGTCTAGCCAACATCTGCAGGAAGGATAATGTGGGATTCGTCGACACCTGGGACAATGTTTACTACCATGACTATTTGTTTTCAGACGATGGAGTTCATCTGAACCAGGTGGGAGCAGCTCGTTTTGGGCGACTTCTCAACGATGCGGTGAAGAATTTTCGGAGAAGAAATCAACTCAACACAGGACAACCAGGAAGGAGGACCGAAGACAGCGACGACAGCGACATTTTTATTTTTTTTTTTTTTTTAAGATACAATGAACGGAGGAAGGAAAAACACAGATAAAACAAAAAGGCCCATGTGCCTAAAGGCATCCTCCATTCATAAAATGTTTGACATGTGAAGGAATTAAATGCTAATCCGTCAAGAACCACAAATTTGGATAAGACCTAAATCCAAAACCGCCAGGGATAACGACCGAGGACCGAGGACAGAGTACAGCCATGAACGTAAATGTAGATCCGAACAGAACCAAAAATGTGATTAAAGAGCGTTCCGTGAGTTCTAAGACCGCAACTTTAAAGGTTTTCTATGCAAATGGTTGTAGCATACGCAATACATTTTCAGATCTAGAGGAACTAGTGTTTACAGAAAATTATGACGTAATTGGCATAACAGAATCTTGGCTCAATGCTTCCCTGTTATGTAATGCTTGAGGAAAGCCGAATTAATAGAAATGGAGGTGGCGTTTTATTTTTTATCAAAGAAAGTCTTAACCCGATCCTCGTGTCAAAACCCCAAGTTGGGAACGTCTACACATCCTTTGTGTTGATAAGTAACAATAAAGGTACAAAAATAATACTTGCATTAATACACAGACCTCCAGCTCAATCAGTGCAAACTGACCAAGAAATTTACGAACAAATTGCAGATGTAAGTAACTCGCAAGATACCGTAATTTTTGGTGATTTTAATTTACCTGTGACCAAGTGGGACAATACTCTTACTTCACACTCCGGATATGAATTGTATGCGAACTTGCAAGAGAGTTCGCTCTATCAATTTGTTCGATCACCGACCCGTGGTAATAACATTCTTGACCTCGTACTTGCAACAAAAGAAGAAATAATATAAAATTTGAATGTTGGTGATTAATTCAGTAATAGTGACCATCGTACAATCACTTTCCATATCAAATTCAATAGCAACAAACTCAATACCAGCAAAGAGAAATTCCATAATTTCAAGAGAGCAAACTTCCTTAAATTTAGAGCAATACTTGAGGAAATCGACTGGAGTTCTATGATTAACACTGATGATCTAAACCAATCATGGAGATTTTTCACCTCCACTTACTCGAACGAACGCAGCAAAAAAAACAAAAAGAAGACAAAAGGCATAACTGCCTGCAGCGAGTGCCTCCCCTAGATTTCAAAGAGTGACATGGCCGAAATCAAGGGACGTTCGAGCTATAATGCCTGGACACACGGAGTTTGAATCAATTTAAGTCAAAGGAAGAGGGAAAGACTGATTCTGGGAGAGAGTTCCAGAGCTCAGCAGTTGAATAGAAGAAAGTCTGAGAATAAAGTTTCTCTCATGGGTTGGAGAGTTGCACAGATTAGGGGTGAGATTGTGTTGCAAGGCGGGTACTACGTACCCTACGTAGAGGAGGTGGTATACACTGGGAAAGCTCCGAGGAACACTGATTATTGTAGTAGCGATAGAATAGCGAGAGAGATGCAACATTGCGGCGAAGAGAGAGAGATTGCAGAGAGTTGGTGAGTTTCAAAAACTTTAGAGATACAAGAGATGAGAGCAATTGGACGATAGTTGGAGGGTTGAGAGCGGTCACCCTTCTTTGGGACAGGTTGAATGAGAGCATACCATTAAAATGCCGAAGAACAATACATAATAACAAGCCTAAGTGGTGGAATAAAGACATTGCGGATTGTCTGCTTGCTAAAAAGAATACTCATGATAGATAAAAAATCTCAGATACCCATGAAATTAAAGTGATATGTGTAGATCTACGACGCAAAGCCAAAAAGTTAATCATATAAAGTAAAAACACACTAGAATTACATGTTGCAAATCAAAGTAAAACAAACCCGATTTTTTTTATAGTTACATCAGAAAGAAAAATTTAGTTATATCAACGATTGGACAGTCAGTATATTAGAAACGAGATTACACTAAAGATGAAGCAAAAATTAGTAACGCTCCAAGGAACATTGATTATTATTGTGGTGATAGAATAGCTAGAGAAATGCAACATTGCGGCGGAGAGAGAGACTGCAGAGAGTTAGTGAGTGGACGGGAGTTAATGATACGAAAGGCCTTCCTTTCTACTTTGTCTAGAAATGTGGTGTGAGAGGTTGCTCCCCACACATGTGAACAATATTCAATGCAAGGACGCACCGTGCCCATGTTCAGAGCAAGAAGCTGTGCAGGGGTAAAGAACCCTCTGAGGCAGTTGAGCACATCCAGCTTCTGGGAGGCTGCCTTAGGAAGACTGGTAATATGGTCCTTCCAAGTGAGAGCAGAAGAAAAAGAGACACCAAGAATATTGAGAGAAGATGAAGGATTGATTTTTGTAGTGTTGAAGTATAAGGGAAAAGTTTTCTGGGAGTTCCGGACGGGTAGTAAAATGGATAAATTGGGTTTTGGAAGCATTAAAGGCAACAAGGATTCTCTGCTCCAATTGGAAATAGTAGTTAAATCAGAAGATAAGGGTTCTATGGCTTCATTACGTTTGTTTTTGAGGGATTGCTGGCTGGGGCTTTCTGGAAAACTAATTGAATAGTGTAAGGCAAAAGTCATCTGCGTTTGAATGGATGAATGGATGGGATTGGAGGTACTATTCATTTGTGCTGAATCCCTGCCTAGGTAAACTCTTTTGTCTTTGTCTTTCATCTAACGTTTTTCCTTCTTGCTGGAATTGCCCTCATTCAATTTATCCCAAAGCAGGGTGACTGCTCTCAAACTTCCAACAGTCATCCAATTGCTTTCACTTCCTGCATCTCCAAGGGTACTGAAACTAGTATGAATTAAACATTTCTTAAGCATTTATCTTCCCATAATCTACTTTCAGATCGCGCAGTATGGTGTCATTAAGGGTTGCTCTACTTGTGATCTATTTGCTTAACTTACTAGTTCCTGGTCATCCTCCTTTATTGAGACTTTTATGAGACTTTTTCTATTGCGCTAGACATATTGAAAGCCTTCGATGAAGTCTGGCTAATTTCCAAACTACCCTCTTTCGGTTTCTATCCCTCTATATGTGCCTTTGTCTCAAGTTTCAGTACACAAATCAACTTTTCATCTACTCTCAATGTTCTTGGTGTATCTTTTCATCCAACCCTTCTTAGAAAAATAATTTTACCACTCTTGTTAAAATAGCTTACCATAAATTAGGTGTGCTCAACCGTGTTTGTGGGTTTTTCACCCCCGCACAGATTCTTGCGCTGTATAGGGAAATATTACGCCAAAATTTTGAGTATTGTTCACATGTCTGGGGAGGTTCCACCCATACTGCAATTCTTGAAAGAACAGAGTAATAAGTATTGCGTTTCATCAACTCACTTCTTACTAGTTCACTACAATCTCTTTCGACACAACACAATGGGGCATCTCTTTCACTCTTCTATCGCTATTACAACAATCACAGCTCTCTCAGTGCATCCCCTCTCTCTTGCGGCGAGTGCAAGGCACCCACCTTTCAACACAAATAGGAGTGGGACACTCCTATTTGTCCAACTCTCCAATCCAAGAATTAGCCAATTTTCTCAATATTTCTTCTACTCAACTTGTGAACTTTGGAACTCTCTTAAACTGCTTTAAACTGTGTGTGTCCAGACATTTTGACCACAACGTCCCTTGAAGTAGGCTATCGGCCGCTTTACGAGACACTCGTTACAGACAACTGTTTGTTTGTCTCCTTCATACACATATACAAAATTATATATATATATATATACTGTATATATATATATATATATATATATATATATATATATATATATATATATATATATAGTTATATACTGTATATATATATATATATATATATATATATATATATATATATATATATATATATATATATATATATATATATATATATATATATATATATATATAACTTTGTTCTATTTCCAAGAAGAAGACAAAAGGCTAGCTACCTGCAAGGAGTGTTTCCGCCAAATCTTATATACAGTATATATATTCAGAGCATATAACCTTAACTGCTGGTACTATAACCTTAACTGCTGGTACTATAGACTTGTATATTGTTTAACTGAATTGATCTATATTATATATAATATTATTTTATTGAGATATGTTTATTTTCGCCTCATTAATTAATATGATACTAATATATTGTCTCTCTCACAGACACAACGAGGATCAAGTGCATTGATAATGATTAAAACATTAAGATTGTTTCTCAAATGAATGAAGGATCACTCAGCTGTGTTATGTTATTAACATATGTGTTCCTTACTAACATTTCCTAACCCTAGCATGGATATTAGTTCTAGGTCAGTACTTCCCATTCCTCTTTTCCCTTACCCTGTCTTAACAACTGTTTGACACGTTGTGCAACAGTAATTTAGAGTGCAAACAGCTTCAAGGGGTCGCTATATCTATTGTTTGACTTCCTTTATAATATTTTGCTCTCTCTCTCTCTCTCTCTCTCTCTCTCTCTCTCTCTCTCTCTCTCAACAATATATAATAATATACAATCTATTTATTTGTATTTGTCATATATACGTCATCTATCTATCAAATTTATCTTGAAAGGGGGTCTAGGGTGTGTTTTTTTAAGCTTGATGGAGGTCTAGCGAAGAAACTAAAATATAAATAAATAAATACATCAACCAAAAAAAAAAAAAAACACTAGCCCCTTAAACCTATCCTGCTTAACCTAACCTATAGCAATCTGTGTTCAAGTATTTTACACATGCCATGTACGGTCGCGCTAATAAATCATGGCCCAGCTGTCTTTACGTTTGGCTCGCTCTGTGCTGTATTAATGTCTGTCAGATGTTGAATAAGGTGGGTAAGTGTAGGAACATGTTTGTATATTTCACTCGATATGAAGAAATCAAGCTTAGATAGTGCTGATACCAATTATTGATCAAAACATACTTGGTGCCGAGACATCACTTATTAGCGCGACTGTACCGTACGTACACTTAAGGAAGCTCAGACGGTATTGTGCAGCATAATTTACTGGTTCGGCTCAATGGTTTAAGGAAAGGGTTTAGTTTGCTCTCTAAACCTCTGTCAAGCTTAAACATTTGTTGTTTTTATTTTCTAGGTTCATACGTAAAAGCTGACTGAGCTGAAAGTTTAAGGGGAGGCAGTTGGCTTTTCGATTCCTCCTCCTCCCTCATGTTTAGCCCTATTAGTTATGAGATTACAAGATATTCGCCCATTAGTTTGGAGATTTACAGACCTTTCGCCCCATTTCTTTGCCAATATTAAAACCTTTCGTGCCATTTAGATGTCGATTGTTTTCCTGGCGAGCGATAGAAATTTGTACATTTTCGGTAGAAAAATGTTCTACTCGAAGGCCGATTTCTCTTCAAATACAGGCTCACTATCGCTCGCCAGGAAAAAGATCGACACCTAAATGCCATGAAAGGTCTTAATATTGGCAAAGAAATGGGGCAAAAGGTCTGAAAATCTCCAAACTAATGGGGCGAATGTCTTGTAATCTCATAAGTAATAGGGCTAAACATGAGGGAGGAGGAGGAATCGAAAAACCAACTTCCTCCCCTTAAACTTTCAGCTCAGTCAGCTTTTACGTATGAACCTAGACAAATTATGACATGTACCAATGCACCCACCAATGATGCACACACACACACACACACACAGTAACTAAAGAGAAGGGTTGAATGAGCAGGGGATATATTATGAAAGAGACAGATTAACTCACTGAATGTGGCGTGGCATATGTGAAAAAGTACTTTAGTATTTACTGTACATTATTTCCCTAAAGAAATGAAAACAGGTGACTAAAAAGATAAATGAGAACATTTTGTGAAAGTAGTGAAGTTTATATGAGTACATAACTCAGCCATGTATGTTATGTGTACATATTATTATGTTGAACAAAATTAAGACTAGCCACATTATGTAATGATGCATTATAGATTGTATTGTTGTCAATAAACTGACTAAATATGTATGTAATATTGGGAATGGTGTAAGAGACAATTACCACCAATCATTACATAATATTGTGTGTGATGTCATTGTGTAAACAATGAGAAGTAACCCCAGTATTTTGAATAATAATATGAACACATATGAACCAACAAATCATTAAGTAAACATTAAATCTACCAACAAAATATCCTTAACAAATCGCAAAACTATTATAGACACGCAGAGTTTAAATTGATGTTCTCATTGTTTGTGATTAAAATTATAACTTCTCCAAATGGATCAATATGTTACTATATTTAAGTCTAATCTCGACACAAAGACGATAAATCCTCGTGGATATTATTGCCAGACTACTCGTTGATGTAATTAATGATACTCTCTCTCTCTCTCTCTCTCTCCTCGAGTGCGTATGCCTGCGCTTGATTGTCGGTTTATTGTTGATATTCAGCCGTGAAACTGCAAACCTAGGTACATTACAATGCTTATTCTACCTTAACCAATAGGCCACATGCGACCTTTTACGACCGTGAGGAGCATGAGTTCCTACCATAGTATATTTGCAGATGCACTGGTGAGAAATACATGTAGGCTAGCAAAAGCTGATATTTGAGCAGCTTGGTTAGGAAGAAACCACGAAACAATTCTCTACATCGGGATGACCGAAACAAAACACTTTTAGGAATATGGTGGACCCTCGACCTCGCAGTTACCAGGCGGTGCCTTAATATAAGCCACTTGAAGAGGATGTTATCATTGTTGTTGTTGGTGGTGGTGGTGATGGTGGTACAAATATTAAATCGTTATTCGTCCACACTTATATACATACAGTATATATATATATATATATATATATATATATTGTTACGGCTGGATCGGCAATACATATTCGGGATTCTTGATCGTAGGACAGAAATGGCTTAAGTGACAACGACACGCTCGATTCCAGTCCCAAATACTATATGCTCCAGACAACAAAAGCACCAACGCCCTACAGAGTTATCGTCTACGGTAACGAGGTACCTTAACTCGGCGAAAGTGTACAACAGGGGTAGGCTATGAGGCTAAACTCCCTCAGACATTTATAGGTTACGTTATTACTAAAGAAATGCAATACTCAAGAAACTACGTTAATATTAAGCCTCTAATAATGTAGAATAGAAGCAGGATAAAGGTATGACAGTGAAATGCTAAATGACAAATGTACACGCCTACTTGAAAGCGCGTGCACTACACTAACTGTCCCCTACTAACATGCACTAGCATGTAGCATACAAGATGTTCATGATCCAGTAGATACCTAATAATACACATGGGAGGAACATAAACAGTAGTCACTTATTATAATAATGAATCTATACTTGGAATAACTAAAAGGTTGCAGGCAACAGTACTGCGCCGGTAGCCTACTACCGCATAGGCTACTTCGCTTCTCTCACTCTGTCTCCCCTCCGAGTCCGTATGCGCCCTACGCAACAGAACTCCGGACACAGCAGCAAAACGACAGTGCAGTTAATTGATACATGAAAGTATTAATAGTGTTGTCTTGTGTGTGAGTAATGTGTATTGTAAAGTGTTATAGATATATACTTAAAGAGAGCTGCAATGCATAGTAAAATAAAGATATATCCCACTCATCATCCCCATGTGTTCTAGCTAGCAGGCCAAGTCACAGGAACAACGAGTCCCAGCACCGAAAGCGAGAACCCAGGAGAAGACTGTAGAGAACACAAGGACAGATAAATTACGTTACTCTACTATACCGGCACTACGAGCGAGCTGTAGTCTCGGGTGCTACACTCGCTCCTGGCTCGGTATGCAAATCAAGGCTAAGTCCTCGTCCCTCTACAGACAACTCCTGGGCATGGTCGGGCTCTTACACATGGCACCAGTCTAGTCACAAATGGGATGATGAGCAGGGCATATAACTCGTGAACATGTAGAACGTTCACCAACTATCCTCATCAAGAAGATCGCTGTTCACATTAACCCCTTAAATCTAATACATGTAAATATATGCTTGTCCTAAGAGTAATACGAGAGGTGAGTGCTGAAACTCCTTTAGGACCTCAAGGGAAGGTTATGCATTTAAATAGAGAGAAGAATGAAATGAGAGTAATGTCGTCAGAGAGAAAGAGTGCAACCGTGAGAAGTGGGGAGAGAGAGAGCAAGGGATGTTAGAATCTCAAAGGTTCTAGGCAACCTAGTCCAGGAACACACAGCCAACCTCCAGGCAGTGTGCTGTACGACAACATGGGCCCAGCCCAGGCAGGCAACAATGGACTACCAACCCTATCGCGCCTAGCTATAAGGGCAAGGCTGCCAACCAGTCCATACGTCTGGCAACCACCCGGCCGGCAGCGCGGCGTGTTGCTACCCTCTTGCTCTGAAGCCCAACTCACTCTCTCTCTCTGAATTCCCATTATCCTATCTATCAACTTCTCTATTGATACTACATATTAAATGGAAGGTCTCGACATGGCTTAAAACAAAACCCACCACTGGTTAGCACATGACGAGACCTTTGCAGAGATACAAAGAACATAGTTATAAGTTGTCACACTCAATATACATAGCGGCTGACGGTAGCCAGATCACGGGCGGTACAGTGGAGTACCAAGGAGTACAATCAGGTTGCGTTGCCCAGCACTGGGGTGCGTCACAGCCCCCCCAAGATTTTAGATAATCGACCTTAGAAGCATTATCAAAATCTGACAGGCAACCAACCGACCTGCTACTCTTAGCTGCCACTAATTGCAAAAGGTGCACAACAACTGAAGTGTGAATTATACATAAAACACAATATTGCATGCATCATGCTACAACAATAAAGAGTTACAAAACTAAAAAAAAGAAAGAGTTTTCTCGTTTACTTTATTGTTTTATAATCTTTTTGGACGGCGTTATGATAGCCTAATTTTACTCCGGCTCAACCCACACACCGTGCACGACTATCTTGGATCATCAACCCTTGATAGACAATCTGCTATCACGTTCTCACTCCCGGCAATATGCTGAATGTTGAGATTATACTCTTGGAGCATTATGGACCACCTGGTCAACCGCATATTCCGATTGTGAAACTGATTTAGGAATTTCAAGGGATGATGGTCCGTATAAATCGTCACTACCGGGCCGTAGGCTGGAACATAAACTTCGAAATGTTTGAGCGACAAAACGATAGCCAGAAGCTCCTTCTCTATAGTCGAGTAATTCCTTTGTGCCGAATTAAACTTGCAAGAAAAGAAGCTCACTGGGTGTTCCAAGCCCTCGGAATCAGTCTGCAGTAACACTGCCCCGGCACCCCAACACCGCTGGCATCAGTCGCCAGCTGAAAACTCCTGGAGAAGTCTGGGGCCCTCAAAATCGGATGTGTACACAGCAGGTGCTTGACTAGGTCGAAAGCCCTCTGACACTCCGCAGCCCAACAGAACTTCACTGACTTCGACAGTAGATCAGTTAACGGTGCTAAGACAGTAGAGTATCCCCGGATGAAGCGCCTATAATAGCCTATCATACCTAGGAACCGCATGACCTGGCGCTTAGTGGTGGGCCTGGGAAACATATTGATAGCCTGTATCTTGCTCAGGGGGGGGCACACCCGGCCTAACCCGACCACAAAGCCAAGATACTGCACAGTAGCCTTTACAAACTCGCACTTCCTCAGGTTCACCACCAGCCCAGCATCGTGCAACTTCCTAAACAGGGTCTCTAAGTGCCTTAGGTGATTTTCAAAATCGTCATCATATACTATCACGTCATCAAGGTAGACCGTGCAGTTAGGGATTTCGTCACAAATATCGTTCATCAGGTTTTGAAACGTGGCAGGTGCGTTCTTAAGCCCATAAGGCATTACGTTACATTGGTAGGTCTTGCCATCTACCACAAAACCACAAACTTGCTTAGCTCGGTCCGACAGGGGTACTTGCCAGTAGCCTTTTACAAGATCAATTTTAGTAAGGTACTTTGCATTCCCTATCTTGTCCACGCTGTCGTCAACTCGAGGCAAAGGGTAAGGGTTGGTAGTGGTCAAGCCATTTAGCCTACGAAAATCTATGCAGAACCGCACCTTGCCGTCAGGTTTTGGCTGCAACGTGACGGGTGATGTCCACTTCACATAACCTTCAGTGATCATCCCTCTCTCAACCATGTACTTTAACTCCTCCCGTAAAGCTGGCAACTTTACCGGGGGCACACGGTAGGGCACTGACTTGAAGGGCACATTATCACCGACGTCCACGTCGTGCGTTACCTGAGTAGTGAGACCTGGGTGTTCGGCGAAAACAGAGGGGTATGACCTGAACAGGCCTAGGACAGCAGCACCCTGGTGCTCAGGCAGGTGACTTACAACTTGCCTAGCCTCTTGTTCAGTATTCCCCGCCCTCTGTTCCGCGGAAATGACACAGTCCCAGCTATCCTCCTCAGCAGCATGACTGTCCCCACCTCCTTCTCCACCCTGGCCGCTGCAGGCCAGCACAGGGACAGTGAGAGGCTCTGAGGGGCGTCTCACATACTCTTTCATGAGGTTAACATGACATAACTGATGTTTTTTCCTACGGTCAGGTGTTGCAACGAGATAATCAAGGTCGGACAGTTTCTTAGCCACCACATACGGCCCAATGAACTTGGCAGAAAGGGGGTGTCCAGGCAAAGGTAAAAGCAACATTACCTCCTGACCCACCGAAAACTCCCGAAGCTTCACCTTGGCGTCATACTGGTGCTTCATGACCGCCTGTGCATTAACCAAGTTATTACCTGCCGCTGCCATGCAACCTATAAGTCTCTCCCGGCTCTCAAGGACATATTTAAGTACAGACCCCGGCTTCTCTTCGCCCTCCCAGATCTCTTTCACCATACCTAACCCTTATTTAGCGGCGAGCAACATAAGTCGAGTTAAATAAAGCTGGACTATGTGGCGGCGCTCGACATAACTCGAGTGGCAATTTCAGCACGTAATGTGGCTGAGAGAGAGAGACAAGTGGTGGCAGGAGACTAGCGAGCGTATGACTGCTCCAGACCACCGCGGCGAACCTACTGACACAAATCTCAGCTCCCTCCTCCCTCTCTCACTCGCTACATACTCAATTATGTACTGAAAGTACCGAATTACCTGCTTTTTGCACTCGCGTTGCACGGTTATTGCAAGAAAACTATCCATCATACAAGGATCGTTATGGTGTCATTCGAAAGCTCTGTTTATGCCCTTTCAGGGATAGGTACTTGTTTTACGTTCTGGGTCTTATTTAGGCATGAAAATGATCACGTAAACAGCCCTATTTTGGCTAAAAACACCCCGCTGTGCAGTACACATAAATAAACCGCATAGGCCGCTCGTAAGGTGTTAAAGGTCCTCTCACATTATGGCCAAAGACTAGCTGATTTGGACTGAACCCCAGGCTCTCTCCTGGGACTTCACGTGCAGCGAACAGAACATACGGCAGACCCAAATCCCAATCAGTGTCATGTTCTGCACAGTAACAGCGTAGCATACTCTTCAGGGTCGAGTGCCACCGCTCCAAGACTCCCTGACTCTCGGGATGGTAGGCTGACGACACTACAGAACATATACCGTGCAACTGAAGGGTTTGCTTGAACAATTTGGATGTAAAATTGCTCCCCTGGTCTGACTGCACCTCACGTGGAAATCCATAACGGGAACAGAACAATAATAAGTTTTTAACAACTGCCTTTGCCGAGCCGTTTCTCATGGGGTATGCGTCCGGGTATCTCGTAGCCACATCCATGATTGTCAACAGGAATTTATTGCCACTACTAGTAGGCGGGAAAGGGCCAACCAAATCTACTACAACTTTGCTGAACGGAGGCCCGGTGACAGGTATGGGAAACAAAGGTGCCTTCGGGATTGTCTGGTTAGGCTTCCCCGTTGTCTGGCAGGTCGCACACCCAGCCACCCATGCACAGACATCAGCCTTGACCCCAGGCCACCAGAAAAACCTGCCCAATGCCGCCAATGTTTTTGTTACCCCCAAATGACCCGCCACCGGCACATCATGCGCCAGACACAATAAGGACTCTCTATACTTATTTGGAACAACCACCTGGTCTACTACCCTCGCACCGCCCTCCCACTTCGATTTGGGGTCTAAAAATCTGCGGTACAATATCCTGTTGAGCCTAAAGAAATCTCCCGGCTTCGCATCCCCATCTTCCTCCAACTCTATGGCACCATTGCTATAACGAGCTAGGCTAGCGTCTTGCAGCTGCTGCTCACTTATGTCCCCGGGCGTCAATGCATCAAGATGGTTTTGTAATAAGACATTACCCCGGCTAGTAGGCTCTACTGCCTTAGTGGCTCTCGCTACAGCTCTTGCCTCACGCGAAGTCTCACCTAACTCTGCCTTGTTACACACCATCTCTGGGCCAGAGTCAACTCCCGTGTTTATTATAGGTCCAAGTACCGAATCACCGAGAAGTGCAGCAGAATCAATGTCCCTTTTCCTGCCCTTAGCAACCTTCTCCTGATCCTTCCTCCACTGTCCCCGAGGTTGAGTGCTAGGCTGTGCAGGAGCCGCAGAGCGAGATCGGGTTACCACACAGGCCATCTCATCCTGTTGGCACCTCCCAACCCCTTCCCGATTCTCACCATCCACGTCGGCCGCCCTCTCGGCAACGACTAAGGGTGGAGTCCCGGAAGTGGGCACCGCAAAGTCGTTGCCGAGAAGAAGGTCGACGCCCTCAACTGGCAAACACTCAACGATCCCTACATCCAGCTCCCTGCACACCTCTCCCACTCTCAACTCCAACCTCACAAGTGGGTATGACCTCGTAGCATTTATACCCTGCACCACAACAACTCTGGCCGCATTTATCGGTTCCCTGTGAAGTTCCTCAACAAAGTTTGCGAAGCCCCCGTATCCCTCAACAAGTCAACCCTCCGTAGTTCACTCCCCCAGCTCACAAACCCGTGTCCCCGATGGCTACAGAAAGTGTCCCGGACAGGTGTCGAGCCTTCCGTACGCTTCTTTACCGCGTGTGCCTCAGCTGCTGACAACCTACCCCGGGCAGTTGCTGCAGCCTTCAGAGACACACCGATACTGTGAACCAATGACACCGGCTTAGCGGGAGTGTTACTAGGGCACTCACGTGAATAATGGCCTAGCTTCTGACATTTGTAACATTTCACATCCCCAATGGGCTTTTTCCCTTGTGCGGGCGAAGAAGGGGCCTGACCTTTAGTAAACGGGAGAGGCTTGTGTTTGTAGGTGTTATTAGGTGCAATGCTTTTAGTGTGGTTATGTGTGTCATAGGATTTGTTATTATCGAAAACTCTGGTGGGTGGGGTATAGCGCCCCTTCTGCCCTGACTCAGCCCTCTGAGCGGCACCGCAACCACGAATCAATGATAATCTGAGGTCTGCCATCTTGGCAGCCTCCTCTACTGTCTTGGGACATTTTTCCTTAATGTTCAGCGTTAGATCGGTTCCAGTACATTTGTAAAACTGTTCCAGATAGAAAAGTTGCTTAATTTCCTCAGCCGACTCTGCGTGCTCGGACCGAAACCAGTTATTACATGCATCTGTTAAGTCCCGTGCGTGCTCCATAAAACTGACGTCGCTCTTCTTATTCACGCCACGGAACTTCAATCTATAAGTTTCGGGTTGCAGTTCGTAGGCCCGGAGCACAGCCTCCTTCACCAGTCCATACACGACACTCTCGTCCAGTGACAGTGCATCGTAGGCTTTCAACCCCTTACCCACTAGACGTGATGAAACTAATGCTGCCCATTTAACCTCCGGCCAGTCATACTCACGACACTTCTTTTCGAAACGAGCAAAAAACTCAGTCACTGCTGTCTCATCAAATGCGGGTACTAACTTAATTAAATGCGAAAGTGAGTCTGTAACCCGGTGCCCACCACCGAGATGACGCCCCGTGGTCTCTACTCTAGACTTCTCGACATCCATTTCAGCCTGGTACCTGGTTGCATCCTGATTGGCTTGGATTCTAGCAACCTCTATGCGTTCTATACTAGCCTGTTGTATCTGAGTCTCCTGCAGCTTAAACTTAGCTAGTTCTAGCTGAAATAACATCTCAGGAGACAGGCCTGGGGGGGGAGAGCACAAAATGGGGGATCCACACCGAGACGTGTTTACGGGTAAGCCAGCTTGCCATTGAGAACCCTCCTGCTGCATCGTGCTAAGACTCGCTGGCTGAGGGCCCAGCTCAGGGGTAGAGTGGAATGGAGGCTTGGAGGGAACCCCCCAAGACCCAACTCCACCCACCGCCCCATCGCCATCACCCAACAAACATGCCACCAAATTCTTCTTGGGCCAACTGTCAGGACAGTCCCGCCCCAAAACCGTGGCTAAACAGCGAAGACCGTAACAATCAATAGCCTGCAGGCGCTGTTCGGTCAAAGGTGTCTGCAAAAATGCCCGGGCATCCCTCTCTCCACTTATAACACTCCCCTCCCTAAATATCTGCTGTACTTGTTGGTCACTAGGCTGTACCGTGTTATCCTCCCCCGTAAATGATGAGTCATTAGACATAGTGCTGGTTATACAATTGCTGTTCATAAACAAAAAAAAGTGCTTATTACTAATTGCAGTCTCGACTCACAAAATGTTAAAGATGCTTGAATGACTCTACTCTAGACACCTAACGAAACAATCTGCATGTCCAACAATACAATAATGACACAATAAAAATTCCTCCAATATGCAAGAAAATTCTAGCCAGCTCTACTAGGTAGCATAGAATAGTTCTCCAAAAAACATGTGATAGGATACTACTGAATCTTGTGCAAGGTCGCCATTTTGTTACGGCTGGATCGGCAATACATATTCGGGATTCTTGATCGTAGGACAGAAATGGCTTAAGTGACAACGACACGCTCGATTCCAGTCCCAAATACTATATGCTCCAGACAACAAAAGCACCAACGCCCTACAGAGTTATCGTCTACGGTAACGAGGTACCTTAACTCGGCGAAAGTGTACAACAGGGGTAGGCTATGAGGCTAAACTCCCTCAGACATTTATAGGTTACGTTATTACTAAAGAAATGCAATACTCAAGAAACTACGTTAATATTAAGCCTCTAATAATGTAGAATAGAAGCAGGCTAAAGGTATGACAGTGAAATGCTAAATGACAAATGTACACGCCTACTTGAAAGCGCGTGCACTACACTAACTGTCCCCTACTAACATGCACTAGCATGTAGCATACAAGATGTTCATGATCCAGTAGATACCTAATAATACACATGGGAGGAACATAAACAGTAGTCACTTATTATAATAATGAATCTATACTTGGAATAACTAAAAGGTTGCAGGCAACAGTACTGCGCCGGTAGCCTACTACCGCATAGGCTACTTCGCTTCTCTCACTCTGTCTCCCCTCCGAGTCCGTATGCGCCCTACGCAACAGAACTCCGGACACAGCAGCAAAACGACAGTGCAGTTAATTGATACATGAAAGTATTAATAGTGTTGTCTTGTGTGTGAGTAATGTGTATTGTAAAGTGTTATAGATATATACTTAAAGAGAGCTGCAATGCATAGTAAAATAAAGATATATCCCACTCATCATCCCCATGTGTTCTAGCTAGCAGGCCAAGTCACAGGAACAACGAGTCCCAGCACCGAAAGCGAGAACCCAGGAGAAGACTGTAGAGAACACAAGGACAGATAAATTACGTTACTCTACTATACCGGCACTACGAGCGAGCTGTAGTCTCGGGTGCTACACTCGCTCCTGGCTCGGTATGCAAATCAAGGCTAAGTCCTCGTCCCTCTACAGACAACTCCTGGGCATGGTCGGGCTCTTACACATGGCACCAGTCTAGTCACAAATGGGATGATGAGCAGGGCATATAACTCGTGAACATGTAGAACGTTCACCAACTATCCTCATCAAGAAGATCGCTGTTCACATTAACCCCTTAAATCTAATACATGTAAATATATGCTTGTCCTAAGAGTAATACGAGAGGTGAGTGCTGAAACTCCTTTAGGACCTCAAGGGAAGGTTATGCATTTAAATAGAGAGAAGAATGAAATGAGAGTAATGTCGTCAGAGAGAAAGAGTGCAACCGTGAGAAGTGGGGAGAGAGAGCAAGGGATGTTAGAATCTCAAAGGTTCTAGGCAACCTAGTCCAGGAATACACAGCCAACCTCCAGGCAGTGTGCTGTACGACAACATGGGCCCAGCCCAGGCAGGCAACAATGGACTACCAACCCTATCGCGCCTAGCTATAAGGGCAAGGCTGCCAACCAGTCCATACGTCTGGCAACCACCCGGCCGGCAGCGCGGCGTGTTGCTACCCTCTTGCTCTGAAGCCCAACTCACTCTCTCTCTCTGAATTCCCATTATCCTATCTATCAACTTCTCTATTGATACTACATATTAAATGGAAGGTCTCGACATGGCTTAAAACAAAACCCACCACTGGTTAGCACATGACGAGACCTTTGCAGAGATACAAAGAACATAGTTATAAGTTGTCACACTCAATATACATAGCGGCTGACGGTAGCCAGATCACGGGCGGTACAGTGGAGTACCAAGGAGTACAATCAGGTTGCGTTGCCCAGCACTGGGGTGCGTCACAATATATATATATATATATATATATATATATATATATATATATATATATATATATATATATATGTTAGTATAGCCAGGTAATAGATTCTCTTTTAAACAGACGAGGTTAAAAGCAATAGCAGTTTCAGCATTCAGGATTTTATTGTTACAGCTTTCAATAGATCTAACAATTTTCCTCTGGGGTTCAGAGATGAGGTACAAAAGGTTAGCAGCATTCATGGTGGATCCAACGTTTCACAAGTAAACATCTTGCATCTTCAGGGAATGGAGAGGTACTGATTAGAATAGGGACAAAGCATCATATTTATACAAAATTCGAGGATCAAGTGGAGGGAGGTGGGCGGAGCTACTGGGTGTGTGGTGGCTGTTCATTGGTGGAAGGCAGTCTATTCGCGAGACGGGCACTAAATCTTATCGGTGGTTGGTTGTTGTCTGTGGGTGGCTGTGATTGGTTGGTGTTGTCAGTTGTGTGCTGAACATGGAAGCGTAAGGGAGGGGGGCACGGGGCGAGAGGAAGGCAGGGGGCAGCATGCCTGTAGCGCTTGCCTGAAGGAAGAATTTGAAGGTCTTGTGTTTGGTTGTTGATGCTGGGGTTGAGTGTTTTTTTTTTTTTTTTTTTCTATATTCCAACTTACTTCCTCTCGGGCATAGGCTGAGAGCCTTAACATTCACCGCTTTACAATGAACAGTGAAGCCCGTGAGGTCTTGTTCCAGTCTAGGGAGTGACACATGTGAAGCACGTAGAGTACAACGAGCACTGCCATCTTGCCTTCACATGAGGCACGGTGCTCACTCATGGCCCGAAACTACCCCATCTCTGAAGCCACCTCGTTCCCGTGCTTCACTGTCTCACCCCCTACACTCGGACTCTCACACTTACACACACACAACGCCACCTGTTGAGCAGATAACTCACCAGGCATTGCACCCCTATAGCATATTTTGAATATGGGAAATTCATACAGTGCTATTTAATCAGGGAACAATGAGGTATTTTATTGACGTTTCGGTGGGCTTGTGGTAATGCACTGATACCAGGTACAGCACAAATTCCATCCCAATAATATCTTCCCATTGATACATCGGGATTTGAACCCGGGACCTTTGGATTACGAGGCCAGTGGCAAGACCACTCCACCACACCTCCCTTTGGATGTATAGCTAACTTTGGATGTATAGAGCTTCTAAAATAGCAGCTAGTCTTCTGGGGTCTGATTCTTTGTCGAGTATGGTGGTTTGTTTGTCTAGGTCGGCGCGAGTTAGGGCAAGATGGTGGGGCTTGATAGTGATCTTTTATAGCGCCAGATTGAAGGTGGAGGGTTAGTCGACGGGAAAGGCGAGTCTGTGTCATTCCAACATAGGATAGGGGTCCACAGTCCCCAGAGGTGCAAATATGCTGGTATATCACATGATCGTCTTTCGGTTGGTTGGTTGAAATGGGGCGGTTACGGAGGACAAGGTTGGAGGTCTTAGGAGATTTGTAGTAAATAATGAGTTTTATTTTATTGTCAGGGTTGGTGGGGAGGACGTTTTTGTGAATTATTTCTTTCATAATGGATTCGTCTGTTGTGTGGTCGGAAGACATGTAGTTTCTGTAGAAAAATGTAATGTCATTGGCCGAGTTGGTGCTAGGGGTACCATTTTGTACCATTTTTCTAGGTGGTGGTTGATGGCATTGGTGACGTCAGTGTTGGAATACCCATTGTTGACTAGGACCTGGGTGAGCCTTTCCAGTTCATTGTGTGTGTCATTCCAGGTGGTGCAATGGGTGAGGGCTCTCCTGACATAGGCAGCGATGGTGGACTGTAGGTATCGTTTAGGGCATTCACTTTCCCCATTAAGACATTGGCCATTGTTAGTAGGTTTGGTGTACACTGTAGTTTTGAAGCCGTGGTTGTGGAGGGAGACAAGGAGGTCGAGGAAGGGTAGATGTCCATCGGTGGTTTCTTCGTAAGTGAAGTGGAGTCCGGAGGCGGCCATGAAGCGCTGCTGGAGGTCCCTGAGTTTGCCCAGGTCCTTCACCCGCACGAAGATATCATCGATGTACCTGCAGTAGACAGTGGGCCGGTGGGCAGCCAGGAGTTCCTCTTCGATAGTTCCCATGAAGAAATTGGCGAACAGGACCCCCAGGGGGCTTCCCATCGCTACGACCTACGACTCCAGAAAGACGGCAAGATCACCACCACCCCAGCCCTACAACCCACCCTACTAGCAGAAGCCGCCAAAACCAGGGGATCCCACCAAAGCAAGCTCCTCAACAAACACCACTTCAAAGCCGCTAAACAACTAAAAGAACCCCAACATCATCACCAACGAGCTGATAAGGCCTCCTGCCTTGTGATACACGGAAAAGAAGAATACCTACGGAAAATGGACGACATTCTTAGTGATAAGAACAAATTCAAAAGGATCACTCGCAACCCTACTGACGAAATAAAAAGGAAAGCCAACACCACCATCAATGCTATCAACGCCAAAGCCGATGGCGTACACCTGAAGAAACTCATCGGCGAATTCACCCCAGGTTATGCTTACGGTACTATAAAAACCCACAAACCCGGGAACCCCATCCGCCCCATCATATCCCAGATCCTTATGCTACCTACCAGACTGCCAAGGCCCTGAACAAATCCTCACCCTTTTGTCCAACGGCAAGACAACCTCAACTTGCTTATGACTTCTAGAAATTCTACGAGATGCCACCACAGCTAACGACCACATCATCGCCTCCCTCGACGTAGAGAGTTTGTTTACCAACGTGCCCGTTGACAAGACCATAGATTTTATCCTACGTCGAGTTTACCACTTCCCTAATACGCCCCCCATGGACATCCCGGAGAAGGCCCTGAAGACGCTCTTTAACTATGTACCAAGGAGTCCCTTTTCCTCTGCCCCCGCGGGAATATGTACCAGCAAATCGACGGTGTAGCGATGGGAAGCACCCTGGGGGTCCTGTTCGCCAATTTCTTCATGGGAACTATCGAAGAGGAACTCCTGGCTGCCCACCGGCCCACTGTCTACTGCAGGTACATCGATGATATCTTCGTGCGGGTGAAGGACCTAAGGACCTGGGCGAACTCAGGGACCTCCAGCAGCGCTTCATGGCCGCCTCCGGACTCAACTTCACATACGAAGAAACCACCGATGGACATCTACCCTTCCTCGACCTCCTTGTCTCCCTCCACGACCACAGCTTCAAAACTACAGTGTACACCAAACATACTAACAATGGCCAATGTCTTAATGGGGAAAGTGAATGCCCTAAACGATACCTACAGTCCACCATCGCCGCCTATGTCAGGAGAGCCCTCCCCCATTGCACCACCTGGAATGACACACACAATAAACTGGAAAGGCTCACCCAGGTCCTAGTCAACAATGGGTATTCCAACACTGACATCACCAATGCCATCAACCACCACCTAGAAAAATGGTACAAACAAGGACCCCCCTAGCACCAACCCGGCCAATGACATTAAATTTTCTACAGAAACTACATGTCTTAAGACCACACAACAGACGAATCCATTATGAAAGAAATATTCACAAAAACGTCCTCCCACCAACCCTGACAATAAAATAAAACTCATTATTTATTACAAATCTCCTAAGACCTCCAACCTTGTCCTCCGTAACCACCCCATTTCCACCAACCAACCGAAAGACGATCATGTGATATACCAGCATATTGCACCTCTGGGGACTGTGGACCCCTATCCTATGTTGGAATGACACAGACTCGCCTTTCCCGTCGACTAACCTCCACCTTCAATCTGGCGCTATAAAAGATCACTATCAAGCTCAAACATCTTGCCCTAACTCCCACCGACCTAGACAAACAAACCACCATACTCCACAAAGAATCAGACCCCAGAAGAATAGCTATTTTAGAAGCTCTATAATCCAAACACTCAACCCCAGCATCAAGAACCAAACACAAGACCTTCAAATTCTTCCTTCAGGCAAGCAACTACAGGCATGCTGCCCCCTGCCTTCTTCTAGCCCCGTGCCCCCCTCCCTTACGCTTCCACGCTCAGCACACAACTGACAACACCAACCAATCACAGCCACCCACAGCCAACAACCAACCACCGATAAGATTTAGTGCCCGTCTCAAGAATAGACTGCCTTCCACCAATGAACAGCCACCACACACCCAGTAGCTCCGCCCACCTCCCTCCACTTGATCCTCAAGTTGGTATAAATATGATGCTTTGTCCCTATTCTAATCATTACCTCTCCATTCCCTGAAGATGCCAGATGTTTACTTGTGAAACGTTGGATCCACCATGAATTTTGCTAACCTTTTGTACCTCATCTCTGAACCCCAGAGGAAAATTGTTTGAACTCTTGAAAGCTGTAACAATAAAATCTGAATGCTGAAACTGCTATTGCTTTTAACCTCGTCTGTTTAAAAGAGAATATATATAGATATATATATATATATATATATATACTGTATATATATATATATATAACAAATAAACAACTTTCCTTAAGGTTATTAAGGGTAAGGGTGAGTGTCTTCAATATGAGTCTTTACAGCAAAATAACATAGGAACGAAAAGACCGGTCGTGACAAAGGAGAGGGCCAAGGTTATGAGAACCATGGCTAGATATATATATATATATATATATATTTTTTTTTTTTTTTTTTTTTTTGGGGGGGGGGGGGTGCATTTTAAAGCTAAATAGACGTATAGAGAGAGAAACAAAAAAGTCAGATTTGAGATCTGGAATACGAATTGGCGGGGGATCTGAGCCGTGTGATTCCTCTTAAAAGTGCTCGTGTGGTCAACTGTTTGATCAGCTGTTAGGCCAATGTCGAACCCACTTATATTATCCTGTCTGAAAGGGAGAGAAGAGCTTGATGTAACCTTTGTACACAATTTAATTATTAACCCTTTCTGTACCGGCAAAGTCATTTATAAATTTATTCCAGTTACTATTAGACGATTGCATTCAGTTTAAAAAGGGCCTCCAGCAATCAACAGGCTTTGAACTGTCTTATTTAACCTTTTTTAATACCCCAGATCGTTCTTAAAGTGCATATAATCGTGTAAATATAGCAAACATATAATATAAAGACGTCGCCAGTACAGAAGGGGTAAATAAAAGTGTTTCCTAAACTGAATAGTGTCGTCTAATGACAGCCTTAAATTCAAGAACAATGGCGTTTTCATCTGAAAAAGTTAAATTATTATGTTACCTCCACCAACCAACTTTACTCCTAAACTCAAATAATGAAATCAACAAATAATAGAAATAGTAAGACATACTGTAAGTCGGAAATATGAAGGCATCTATCTATCTATTGTAGACTTCACCACGTTGATGGTGCCCCGATGAGCGCGTCGCCCTTCGGTGTGTGTATAGTGTGGGGAGATTTTAGGCACCATTCGAGCAGGGCAATACCCAGGGGAGGTCACATAGGTGTATGATAAGGAGTTGCTGGAACTCCTGTTTCATTGTTCTGGTTTTCCCCACTGTTTCTGTTGAGCCTCACTTACACAGAGTAATCCAGCTTACTCTCATAAACACCTCCTATTAATTTCCCTACACTTCACAAGCACACCACGCTTCTTTCCAATACACCTAAATTGCCTCTAATGTACCTTGATTTTGGCTCTCCTTATGGGGGGACACTAGTCTTGTTACAGGCAGTTTTGCCTTCTAAATATTGGCTAGCCATTGTCGAGAGAGAGAGAGAGAGCGAGAGAGAGAGAGAGAGAGAGAGAGAGAGAGAGAGAGAGAGAGAGAGAGAGTGTGGGGGGGGGGGGGAGATCTATACCATCAGTATAAAACATTAATGGAATATTGGAGGTACCATAAATGTGTACCCTCTTCTCTCTCATGTTTAACTCTACTAGCTCTCAACTCTCAACGCCGGGTTGACAAATAAATGTGCGTAAAGTCTTTAAAACGTCAAACTAATGGGCCGACGTCTTAAAATCTAAAAACTAATGGGACTAAGCAAGATGGAGAAGGGGCGCCAGAAAAACCAGCCCATCTCCCCTTAAGTGTTATTGTTGACCGCCCTACCTGAGTACCGGTACCCGCTACCTGGATAATGATGATTTAGTTTACCCGTGTGTGTGTGGGTGGGGGAGGGGGTCTCTCTAGCACTCACTCACATAATTATACTCTCTCTCACTCTCGTTCTTTCTTTCTCTCTCTCTCTCTCTCGTTCTTTTTTTCTTTCGCTTTATTTTTCTCTCTGACTCACTCTCACGCTCTCCTTCTCACTCCCTCTTTTTTCAATAAAAAAGAAAACAAAAATAGAAGGTCCCACCCCTTTCCCATTCTTAAGTAAGCTATTTTAGATTTACAGAAGAGCGACCATTACTTGCATTACTGCATGTCCACAAACATTTCAGTAATGTAAGCATGTTTCCTTCTATTTTTGTCTTCCCTTTCTTTCTTTGTTCTTTTTAATTTAAGTGACAATTACAAAGTTGTGCACAATCTATCTTATTCTAGTTCCCTTATAATTTATCGTATTGTACCAGTACCTCCCTACATTCAACTTAGATGTTCCCCAATTCGGCCCTCCGCCACGGCCATTTCAAAGTCCAAGTCACTCACTCTTGTCCTCTGTAGTGAGGAGGACCTTGTCACTCCCTCTCACACTCACACACACTCTCTATCGCTCTCTCTCCGGAAAAGGTGGACAATGGGGTGTTTTACGGGTATAGCGCCACAGGATGTAAAGGAAGGAAGGGTTTTGGGGGGTAAATCGTTCTGAGAGAGAGAGAGAGAGTGTGTGTGAGAGTGAGAGTGAGTGAGATAAAGATATAATTATAGTAACGAAGCATACACACCAGTTGCCCAACTCAGTTCTGTCCCTCTACGTGATATACTGACCATGATTGAATTACGAGTGTCATTTCCTATGTAGTGGTCAACTCCTCTAATTACGAGTGTCATTTCCTATGTAGTGATCAACTCCTCTAATTACGAGTGTCATTTCCTATGTAGTGGTCAACTCCTCTAATTACGAGTGTCATTTCCTATGCAGTGATCAACTCCTCTAATTACGAGTGTCATTTCCTATGTAGTGGTCAACTCCTCTAATTACGAGTGTCATTTCCTATGTAGTGGTCAACTCCTCTAATTACGAGTGTCATTTCCTATGTAGTGGTCAACTCCTCTAATTACGAGTGTCATTTCCTATGTAGTGGTCAACTCCTCTAATTACGAGTGTCATTTCCTATGTAGTGGTCAACTCCTCTAATTACGAGTGTCATTTCCTATGTAGTGATCAACTCCTCTAATTACGAGTGTCATTTCCTATGTAGTGGTCAACTCCTCTAATTACGAGTGTCATTTCCTATGTAGTGGTCAACTCCTCTAATTACGAGTGTCATTTCCTATGTAGTGGTCAACTCCTCTAATTACGAGTGTCATTTCCTATGTAGTGGTCAACTCCTCTAATTACGAGTGTCATTTCCTATGTAGTGGTCAACTCCTCTAATTCGTCAACTGATAATTAAAGGAAACCACACTTGCAATTCATTCATATTATTTTACTTTGATACAACAGATCAGGGCGAGGAACAGAACTGTATTGCCCTGCACCCGATAACCCTCAACCACAGACCTATGCCGAGTTGACGTCTGGGAATGTGTAAAGTAGTTGGTAATGGAAAGTCTAAGAAACTCACCACGTGTATCACCACCAGACTATCACCTGGTTCTAGTTGACGTCTGGGAATGTGTAAAGTAGTTGGTAATGGAAAGTCTAAGAAACTCACCACGTGTATCACCACCAGACTATCACCTGGTTCTAGTTGACGTCTGGGAATGTGTAAAGTAGTTGGTAATGGAAAGTCTAAGAAACTCACCACGTGTATCACCACCAGACTATCACCTGGTTCTAGTTGACGTCTGGGAATGTGTAAAGTAGTTGGTAATGGAAAGTCTAAGAAACTCACCACGTGTATCACCACCAGACTATCACCTGGTTCTAGTTGACGTCTGGGAATGTGTAAAGTAGTTGGTAATGGAAAGTCTAAGAAACTCACCACGTGTATCACCACCAGACTATCACCTGGTTCTAGTTGACGTCTGGGAATGCGTAAAGTAGTTGTTAATAATGGAAAGTCTAAGAAACTCACCACGTGTATCACCACCAGACTATCACCTGGTTCTAGTTGACGTCTGGGAATGCGTAAAGTAGTTGTTAATAATGGAAAGTCTAAGAAACTCACCACGTGTATCACCACCAGACTATCACCTGGTTCTAGTTGACGTCTGGGAATGCGTAAAGTAGTTGTTAATAATGGAAAGTCTAAGAAACTCACCACGTGTATCACCACCAGACTATCACCTGGTTCTCCAAGGGGAACTAAGGTTGCTTTCCTATTGTATCAACAGTCTGGCTAATAAGTCATGTTTCGGGACCAAGTATATATCGATCAATAATTGGTATCAGCAATGTATAAAACTTGATTTATTCGTTTCGAGTGAGAGATACAAGCATGCTCCTACACTTACCCACCCTATTCAACATCTGACAAACATTAATACGGCACAAACGTAATGACATCTAATACATGACTTATTAGGGCGACTGTACGTCCAAGCTAGTACAGTGGTAGCGCGGAGTCTGGTATGCCTACTGACCCAGGTTCGAAATCCCGTCAGGCCCAGATATTGTCGGGAGGCTTAAATACCCTTCTCACCCAGCATTTCAAGAACTTATGCGAGCAACTGTACATGAATATGGATACCGCCGTGTAGTTGGATCGCTAGATTATTTTACATATAGTCTATTTGTGTTAACCCTTTGAAGATTATGCCGCATTTTAACAGTTTGTTCTGGCCATCATTAGACGATTGTATACTGTTTAGGAATGATGTGTGGGAATTATAAGGGTAAACACTATCTCACTTAACCCTCTGAACTCTATATTCCCTTCCTAATCTGAATAATATCGTCAAATAATAGCCAGACAAAATTGTCAATATGCGGCCTAATCTTCCAGCGGTTAACGTGACAAATATGAACTTGGATGTCATGGGCTTGAACACTACAGTAGTCCAATATGAACTTGGATGTCATGGGCTTGAACACTACAGTAGTCCAATATGAACTTGGATGTCATGGGCTTGAACACTCTAGTCCGATCACAATTTTGATATGATTTTAATTTATTATTTTTTGTATTTATTTCATAATGTATTTATCTATTATTTATCTGGATAATATACACTTGCTTGATGGTGAGGGCTGGTCCTATCCAGATTGAGGTTTCGCATCCTCTACCCAACCTTAGCCGTTTCTGTCTATGTATTATACTGTCCTACTTTTCCTTCTGGGGGCGGGAGGCTAGGAATCCTCCTCTTGTATAACTCACCTACTAGACGAGACAGAGAAAGGGGCGAGGAAAAGTGGTCCCGGAACCTAACAATTGGAACCTTTAATGTTGTTTCTGTTCGGGCTTGGTCTCGAGTCGGCCACCCTCAGTTAGGGGGTATGTGCCTGAGTACATACATATACGAAAGTACACTCATATTTACTGCCACACTCAAATATATCTAGTCACACACACATGCACTCAGACGCACTAGTACATAAGTAGCACTTCAGCTGCACTCTGCGTCGCTCACAGAATCCCCCAAGACACATAAGCCAAGGAGTAAATATTTTCGCTTGAGTGGCGGTCAGGAAAAGTGGGCGAGTTACGAGAACTGGTTAGTATCTCAAACACCTTGCGATACATTCCAAGGAGATATTGTTGGTGACGAAGAGATTGTATAGTGCAGTGCTCTCATTGCAAAGTGGGCTAAATACTATCTTATCATTTCTTAAACTGTTATACAGGAGAACTATTTACAGCTACCGAAGGAAGTTTATCACAGGTAGAACATATCATATAATACGTGACAAACTGTCCACATCTTCTAGTGCTAAATCTCTTCAGCTTCAACTTTCAATCATGGTTGCGTGGTATATTCCTGTTAACCCCTTCTGTACCAGCGACGTCTTTTATATTTGACTCTGGATGCATGTAGACGATTTTGTGTAGTTTGAGAAGGATTTGTGGTGATAGAAAGGGCTAAATGACATAGTTCGAAGCCTGTTAATTGATGAAGGCCCTTATTAAAACTGAACAAAATCGTGTAATAGTGGCCAGAATTAAGTTAAAAGGACGGCACCGGTACTGAAGGGGTTGACGGCAAATGCGATGATATAAACCACATTGTCAATCCCTTAGTCCACCAATCGTGACCCCTAACCTCTGCAACTCAAAAACAAACGACTAGAGTTATCAAGCTAATATTTTCACCATTTAGGAAAAGTCAGCCAGGGAGTGCCCTTTTGCTCTAGCCCATTTTAAGTTACAGAGGTTAAGGGGAGATGGTTCCCTTTTTGGGCGATTTTTGCATGTATTCATTATGTTTCTAGTTTCCTCCCTAGACCTCCATCAAATAAAAAAAAAAAAAAAAACATCCGTTAGATCCCCCTTCTAGATTAATTTGTAAATTTTTCGGTAGACAAATTTCCCGGCCGAAAGCCGGTTCTTTCAACATTACAGGCTCACTATCGTTCGCCAGGGAAAAAAGTCGACACCTAAATAGCAAGAAAGGTCTAAATATTGACGAAGAAATGGGGCGAAAGGTCTTAAAATCGACTAACTAAAGGGGCAAACATCTTAACATCTGAAAACTAATGGAGCTAAACATGAGGAAGAAAGTGGTCCAGAAAACTGGCCCATCCCCCCATTAAGGGTTACAATTTCTGGCCTACCTATAATGAATGGATTATAGTATTTTAACACCTGTACCGGCGACGTCTTTTCAATTAGCTGTATTTAGAAGATTTGTGCAGCTTAAGAAGAATCTGTGGTAGTAAAAAGGATTAATTCCTATTATCACCAACCCACCAATTAACTTACAAATAAACCTAATTTATGACACCTATGAAACTAATGAATACATGTGGCACTCCAAGGATTCAAACCCAGGAAACTCACAGCGAGGTTCCGCGCACTAACCGTTACGCTATATAGGCAGTGAGATAGTTCGAAACCTGGTAATTGATGTAGGCCCCTTTTTCAACTGAATAAACTCGTCTAATAGAGTCAAGAATAAAGCTAAAACAACAGCACCAGTACAGAAGGGGTTAAAGACTTCAATGAGTTAACCTCGGCGTCTGCGCATGTCCAACAAATATTAACCAAGAACTCTCAATAAATCTTTATAGATTTACATAGATTTATATATGTACACTGAAAACACAAATCTTACGATCCAAACGAGTTGGTCAGAATTCAAAGCTATTAGAGATTGCAGAACGCCAAATACAGAAAAGTGGAAGAACAGCATAACACAGGAGAGAGAGAGAGAGAGAGAGAGAGAGAGAGAGAGAGCCAGACCGAGAGTGAGAGCGAGCAGGATATGTGACAGATAGACAGACTGACAGACAGGTTACAGCAATTACCATTGTTCTGAACCTGTCCACTTTCAATCATATCATTCGTGTGTGTGTGTGTTTGTTTGTATGTTTGTTTGTATATATATACTGTATATATATATATATATATATATATATATATATACATATATATATATATATATATATATATATATATATATATATATATATATATATATATATATATATAATTATATTCATATTATCTCGAACCCACCAATAAAGAAACTGATAAAAATGCCTAGATATGAACATTGACTTGGATAATATATACGGTAGTTAAAGAGTTAAGTGTACAGTTACCGTAGATAAACCTGGTACAAAAGTTTAGATATAAGTAACATTGATTTAGAGGAATATAGTTAATGAGTTAAATGTACAGTTACCAAATTATGAACCTGGTATGAGATTACTGTGAAGGGGTTGCTGCATTCTATTGGAGATTTATTCATATTTATTTATGTATTTATGTATTTATTTTTATTTTCCTCCCTAGACCTCCATCAAGGTTGAAAAAAAAAAAAAAAAAAAAAAATATATATATACCGGTATATATATATATATATATATATATATATATATATATATATATATATATATATATATATGCAGTATATATATATATATATATATATATATATATATATATATATATATACAGTATATATATATATATATATATATATATATATATATATATATATATATATATATATATATATAATAATAATAATAATAATATCTTTATTTCTTACATATGTACATACAGTATAGTGGTTAAATTGTGTTTACAGAGAACAGATACAATTAAGTTGGTATAAACAAAGTAAGAAAAAACAATACTGTGCAATTCACACACACACACACAGAAGGCAAGACATATCATTGACCATAACTAGTATATGCTGTTGTTTTCCAAGTGCTAAAGAACTTTGTACTTTGAAAGTAGTTAACACTGATAGAGCTTTTAATGATGGTGCTTGAAGACCTACGCAACCTATGAATTAGTTCTACCACAGCCCTCCGTTGTACCTCCTGGAAGGTGGGTAATTGGTGTTGTAGGAATAGTTCAGACGCACTACAGAAGCGACCTGTCCCCATCATTATTCCTAGGCTGTTATTATAACAAATACGCAAGCGGTTCATAGTTGAACATTTTGATTTATTAACCAGGGATAAACAGTAAAAAGTAGTGCAGACACATTTAAAAAACAGGCATTTTGTGTAAGTATTACAGGACTTGAAATTTCTACAAATCATGTTACTTCTCACGCAAAGACCTCTATACATATTTTCAACATGGCTGGCATCATGATTAGTATGTGTGAATGTATAACAGATATTTTATATGTTTCACAAACTCTACGGCATTGTTGTTGACATACCTGACAGATAATGGTTTCCAAGTGCTTTTATCTGAGTTGAACATCATGCATTTAGTTTTATTTATATTAAGTTGCAACTGTTTAGAAGCTATGAACTCAGAGCAAGTGTTTGTCAGATCCTGCAGTCCCATTATAGACGGACAGAACACCACCAGGTCATCAGCATAAATTAAATTAATAAGAATCATGTCATTCAAAACACAGCCAACCTTCTTCTTATTTAATAATTCAGACAATTCATCCATGTATATATTAAACAGATATGGAGACAGAATGCTATCTTGTTTTACACCGCAGGAAACTGAGAAATTGGCTGACACAGCACTGCCCCATTTAATATACATTTGTTGTGTTCTGTACCATTCTCTCAACAGGCTATGTATCTTGGAACACCCTTAGTTAATAAAGTATTAAAGAGATGGTTATGGCACACTTTATCAAAGGCTTTGGACATATCCATAAAGCATGGATATACGGGAGTGCTGCAATCATTGTTTTCCTGAATTTTATTTTTTAGCAGGTAAGCGGACATAAAAAAATATGTCTGAGCATAAAAAAATATGCTCAGATAAAAGCACTTGGAAACCATTATCTGTCAGGTATGTCAACAACAATGCCGTAGAGTTTGTGAAACATATAAAATATCTGTTATACATTCACACATGCACTACTTGTTGGTGTATCGCTGAAAAGGGAGGTAATTGAGTGGAAGCTACCTATACTGCTGTTTGCGGATGATACAGTTCTGATGAGTGAGTGATAATGAATGGGAGTTGCAGGGTCTAGTAAATGAGTTTGGAACAGTGTGCGAAAAACGGAATTTGAAGGTAAATACGGGGAAGAGCAAGGTTATGGTCTTCGAAAGGGGTGAAGTCACAGAGTGTGAGGTGAAGCTGAACGGTCAGGCTATGGAGATCGTCAACTCTTTTAAGTATCTGGGCAGTGTGTTGAGTAAAGATGGGACTATGGATGAAGAGGTGCGGGAGAGGGTACAACAGGGGAAGAGGGTTGTAGGAATGCTAAAAGCAGTAACAAGAAATAGGGTGGTCAGTATGGAAGTGAAGAAGTCCTTGCATGACAGTGTGGTAATCCCGACACTGACTTACGGAAGCGAAGCATGGACGTTGGTTGAGAGACTCAGACCAAGAGTGAGAGCAGTGGAAATGAATTACTTAAGGAGTGCGTGCGGAGTTACATGGAGGGATAGACAGAATAATGAGGAAGTAAGAAGGAGGTGTGGTGTGGAGGTAGATGTGCTGGAAAGTGTGAAAAGGAACAACTTGAGATGGTTCGGCCATATGGAACGTATGGAAAGCGAGAGAATGACTAAGAGGGTGTATGAGAGCGAGGTGGAGGGACAGAGGGGGAGAGGTAGACCGAATATGAGGTGGAAGGATGGAGTGAGGAAGTACGTGAACGAAGGTGGTGCTGGTTGGGGGGAGGGGCGTCGACTGACTGGGGACAGAGGTGCATGGGGGCGGTTCGTTCGTGGCCACCCCTTCGGGGATCACGGCGTCAGGCAATAGATAGATAGATAGAAGCGGACATTTCGGTGCCATGGTTTTGCTTTTATTCAAATTGATTATCGGTAGTTTTCAGATTAGGGAGGCATCAAATTAGGATAACAATTTCCAGAACCTTTGATAAGACTGACAATAGAGCAATAAGTCTATAATTGTTAATGTTACAGTGATCTCCGTTCTTGTCTTTCAAGAGAGGAACAAGAGTCACTCAAGTAATTGATTCGGGTATAAATGAATGATTAAAAAGCCCCGTGAATAATAGACTACAATTTACTGCAAGAACAGGGTGGGCGTTAATTAAATGATAAGGAGTTAGATCGTCTTGTTCTGGACTACTTGATGACTTAATTGATTGTATTGCTGTTATTATTTCGTTAATATTTACACTATGATCTAAGGTATCTCGTTTCCATATGATAGGTACTGACTTTGGGTGGGAAACATCATTTAGTTCAGCCGAAAAGTGCTTACGCCACAGCTCAGCGATATTATCACAGCCATTTACTTGTTCAACTGTGTCCGGCAAAGATATGTTATGTTTCCTATTATTATTGATTTCTTTCCACAGCATTTTTGAGTCACCTCCTGAATTGGCTATTTTTGTGGCAGTAATCTCCTCCTTTATATTCTTACACTGTTTTAGAGCTTGCTTAAAATAATATTATGTTCGAGATGTTTTCATATTTTCATAAATTACCCCGTTTCGTGGTTTACCTGAATTCCTCCACAACTTCTAATCTACCCTTGCATTTTTATGATGGTCTTTAACATAATCGTTCCAACCTGGAACCTGTTTACGGCAGGTATAGGATGTTGTATAGTTGCCGGAGTTCTTTAAAGCCAGAGTTATGTCAGACAGATACTCTTCTAATTCAGTAATATGCTTCTTTTCTTGACACAAACTTACAGGAGAGAGATGAGACTGGGATGGGTATTCGTTTTAACGGATCTTCGGTATTACCATAATATGCATTTTTATCTTTCACAAAGTATTTACAACTTATGTTCTCTTTATCATCAATTATTCGAGGCAGGTTGTTAACACCAACGGTCATGGTCACTGGATGATGATCAGAACCAATAATTGAGTATTGAACTTTAATTTTTACAATGTGATTAATGATGGAAAAGGGGCAAATATTATGACCTGTGGCGTCACTTACCCATGTGTATGTCTCAGAACTCAACAGATAGTCATCGGCTACAGCGTGACCGCTCTCAACCCTCCAACTATCGTCCAATTGCTCTCATCTCTTGTCTTTCTAAAGATTTTGAAACTACTCTTGCTTCCAAATTTCTTAGCATTTCTCTTCTCATAATCTGCTCTCAGATCACTAGTATGGCTTCCTTAACCTAAGACGTGCGCATGGGGGGTATGAGACACCACACTCCTGTGCGCACGTATTTGAGCTGTTCCCATCACTAACATCGTTATTTTACCATAAATAGCATTAATACTTATCCATATGTGCCTATTTTAGGTTGATTATAAAGGTATTAACCTGTCACAGCAATAAAACAAGTGGAAACAGCGTTTGGATGGTCAAAATCGGCGATACAGGCCGGGAGTTACATAATTTATGGCTGAGGCAACCTCCCTCCCCTCCACTTTTCCCCCCATCTGGAGAGACTGTCGATCGATACTCTCTCTCTCTCTCTCTTGCACTCGCTTGGTAACAGTGATGACAATGCCCTGCTTGCAACTCGCTAATGTTAGCACGAAAATAGACCACAGAATAAGGGAATAACAGGGAAAATAGGTGATAACTGAAGGAGGGGGGGAAAGTGGAGAAGGAGGGGATGTGCAGGAGTGATATTTGGCATGGCCCAGGGGCAAAAAACAAAAACAAAAAACAGGTTCAAGTTTTTTGGGGGTGTTTTAAATGGATTTGTTTAGGCCCAGATTCTTAACCCCTTCAGACTCATATGATGCAGAGGTTGCCAGATTAGCAATAAGAAATAGAGTTCTCTCACTCTTATAATTACCTCTCCAAAATTAGTTTTCTGCCAACAGCTAACTCAAAGACAACTGCAGAGGTTGAAGTAACTAAACTAAAGGTTTCTAAATACCCCTGATGGTAACAAAGGCTTTAAAGTATCCCTAATCGGCTCAAAATAGCGTCATATGTCGGAGAGGATTAAGAGTCTTCCCGCAGTCGCCCTAGGAAACACTTGAGAGTCTTCCCGCACTTGCCGGGTTAAGGGTCGCTTTACTGGTGATCTGCTTTCATATCTTACTAACTCTTGGTCGTCCTCCTTTCGGGACTTCGGTGAGACTTTTTCTATTGCACTAGACATATCGAAAGCCTTCGATAGAGTCTGGCACAAATCTTTAATTTATAAACTACCCTCCTTCGGTTTCTATCCCTCCATCTATGCCTTTGTCTCTAATTTCCTTTCCGGCCGTTCCATTGCCATGGTTGTGGATGGCCATCGTTCACTTCCTCACCCTATAAACTCCGGTGTTCCTCAGGGCTCTGTCCTATCTCCTATTCTCTTTCTAATTTTTATAAATTATATCCTCGACTGTACCTCAAATCCCATCCATTCATACGCAGATGACTCAACCTTACACTACTCCATTAGTTTTTCAGAAGGCCCCAGCCAGCAATCCCTCAACGACAAATGTAATGAAGCCATAGAACTCTTAAATTCTGATCTAAATACTATCTCCAATTGGGGCAGAGAAAACCTCGTTACCTTTAGTGCTTCCAAAACCCAATTTCTCCATCTATCTACCCGTAAGGAACTCCCAGCGGACTATCCCTTATTCTTCAACAATACAAAAATCAATCCTTCATCTTCTCTCAATATTCTTAGTGTCTCTTTTTGTTCTGCTCTCAGCTGGAAGGACCATATTACCAGTCTTGCTAATGCAGCCTCCCAGAAGCTGGGTGTGCTCAACCGCGTTAGGGAGTTCTTTTCCCCTGCACAGCTTCTTGCTCTGTACAGGGGCATAGTGCGTCCTTGTATTGAGTATTGTTCACATGTGTGGGAAGGTTCCTCTCACACCGCTCTCCTAGACAAAGTTGAAAGGAAGGCCTTTCGTATCATTAACTCCCGTCCACTCACCAACTCTCTGCAATCTCTCTCTCTCCGCCGCAATGTTGCATCTCTCTCGCTATTCTATCGCTACTATAATAATCAGTGTTCCTCAGAGCTTTCCCAGTGTATACCACCTCCTTTACGTAGGGCACGTGGTACCCATCTTGCAACTCAATCCCACCCCTACTCTGTGCAACTCTCCAACCCGAGAGTAAAACGTTACTCTCAAACTTTCTTCTACTCAACAGCTGAGCTCTGGAACTCTCTCCCAGAATCAGTCTTTCCCTCTTCCTATGACTTAAATTGCTTCAAACTCTGTGTGTCCAGGCATTTTGGCTCGAACATCCCTTGATTTTGGCCCTGTCACTCTTTTAACTATGGGGAAGGCACTCGCTATAGGCAGTTCTGCCTTTTACCTCCCTCAATCACATAGAAAACTAAAATGTATGGTCACCACAAAAATGATTAAGCTCATTACTAAGGTGAGTATTTGGATGGGGATTTAGGTCTCCCAGAACAAATACACAATTATTAGGATGCTCTGCTACAATGCACTGAATCTCAGACAAATATTCAACATATTCCCCATAATTTTTACCGTCTGAATATGGAAGACAGACTTTAACCCCTATGTGTCGGCGCGCAACATAAGTCGAGTATAATAAATCTGGACTATCTGGCGGCGCGCGACATAGGTCGTGTGGCACTTTCAGCACGTAATGTTGCTGAGAGAAAGAGACAAGTGGTGGCAGGAGAGTAGCGAGCGTATGACTGCTCCAGACCACCGCGGCGAACCTACTGACACGAATCCCACCTCCTCCCTCCCTCTCTCACTCGCTACATACTGAATTTAATGGGGAAAGTACCGAATTACATGCTTTTTGCACTCGCGTTGCGCGGTTGTTGCAAGAAAACTAGCCGTCATAAAAGGATCGTTATGGTGTCATTGGAAAGCTCTGTTTATGCCCTTTCAGGGATAGATACTTGTTTTACGCTCTGGGTCTTATTTAGGCATGAAAATGATCACGTAAACAGCCCTATTTTGGCTAAAAACACCCCGCTGGGCGGTACATATAAATAAACCGCTAGCCCGCTAATAAGGTGTTAATTACCGGTAACCTAATTAAGAACATAAGAACATAAGAAAATGGGAGTCTGCAGAAAGCTGATTGGCCTACACAAGGCAGATCCCTGTCACACCCAACCCTAATTATAGGCCCAGCTTAAAAACACCATTAGGACTTACCTCACCAAATGGTCAGAGGTCAGAAAAAGAAAAACGGGGATCTGCAGATCCCCACACCTGGGCCACACCTGACAGATCACCCTCACACCCAACCCCTCTCGTCCATATGCCTATCTAATTGTATCTTAAAGCTCCCTATCGTTCTTGATCCCACTATAGCACTTGGTAGCCTATTCCACCAATCTACAACTCTGTTACCAAACCAATATTTGCCTATATCTTTCTTGAAACGAAATTTATCTAATTTGAAACCATTTGTACCAGTTCTTTCGCTATCACTGAGCTTTAGTACATTTTATGTGTAATTGAATTAGACTGTAATTTTACATCTATGCAGATTATTATGGCATTATTTGTATTAATTCTAGTTATACACAAGGCTAAATGCTTACGATACATAAAACCTACTCCACCATAAGGACGGCCAACGAGAATCTGCTTCGATAAGTACGGGTGAGGTTGCTTAAAATGAAAAATTGTCGAGGATTGTATTTAAATAGTCCAGTTCTTGAGAGGGTAACCAAGTCTCCTGCAGACAAATTATATCCGAAAAGTTGCAGAGTTCACTAACACAAAGTTAATTACTTTTCACAGACCTACAATGTTTTGTTGATATTCTTAAATTTGTTATTTCACAAATCATACCATCGTTTCACCACAATGTTCTTATCCCAGTTCTCAGGTTTATACAGACCGCTAATATTTTCTCTTAAAATACCGTTGATAGTGACTTTATAAGAGCAGTATGTTGGATGACGTTGATTTTGAAATTCACAAGCAACATTCTCTACACCTGCTACCTCCGCCACAAGACACTTCAGGGGGCCGACTATTCTGTTTCTTAATATTGCTGGTTCCTGTGGTTCGTCTCTGTGATTCACTTGCCTGATGTGCTGCTCGCTGACGCCTTTTTCGCTGGTCACGCTGTACCATCCATCCTTCCGAATCATTGGTGCTGTCACTATCTCCTGCTTAGTAATTGTTCAATGTCACATCGTTGGTTGTTGACTTAGGTTTTGAAGTACGAGTCACCTCTGCCATGGTTCGTTGGCTTTTGTTTTCACGTAGTGATTGATGATTGTGCTCGAAGCATTTTCCTTATCCTTTCGTTCTTCTATGATTAGCTTAGTTGCTTTTGGCTGCTGCTTTTCTGCTTCTATTTGTTCTATCTTGGAAGCCAGTCGACGATAAGAACAGGCTAAGATTTGAGATATGGCGGTTCATCGCAGCTGCATCAATGAAATTCATAGCAACTGAAGGCACCTGGGTACAGTCAGTGATACAAAATTTGAAGCCACTTTATTTGTTTTGAGAAAGAAATTGTATAATTTCTGTCAAATCATTAATTTTCTTAGCTCATCCTCTGTGAGCTTTTGCTGTATCTTGACAATTAAATGTTGTGTAAAGTAGATCCTTGGCGGCTGACACTTCATTTTCGCTGTATAAATCTGTACAAAGATCAACTATGTCCTCGTGTACAGTCACGGCGGTAAATTGTTGACCAGGCGATGAACCCCTTTCTAGACACCACTCACGTGTACCTCATCCGAACACATTCTACACTCAGTGAAACTGGGTAGTTTAAACTACCAGGCCCCGCCCACTACTGGGTCGCCAGTCAGTTGGCAGAAAACATCAAAGTAGAACAATGTTTTAGAAATACACACCCACACAATACACTATATGCTTTTAGAAAGAGTGTGCATAAGCTAAAACATATGTAGTTTAGAGTGTGTATAAGCTAAAACATATGTAGTTTAGAGTGTGTATAAGCTAAAACATATGTAGTTTTAAGTCCCGGAGAGAGTGTAAACTTGACGTTGTATATCATAGGTATGCCAAGTTATATATTCAATGCTATATAATGCAGAGATGGTTTTAGTTATGTATTGAATATGCTACGTTCAGTCACATAGCGGAATAGGCATCAAGATGAAGAAGAGCGTTATGTTCAATACCCACGCCCCTTGCATAATGCCTACTGTAGTTACATTTTAACCTTTTTAGCGCGAGTAGAGTAACGTCCGTTTAAAAATATTATAGTTACCATTAAACGTTATTATTCAGATTAGGAAGCACATCTACCGATTAAAGCCTATTATCTTAATAAATCCTTATAACTACCACAAATCATACCAAAGCTGCATAAAACCGTCTACATATAAAATTTAATTACATTGAAAAGACGTCTCCCAGACTGAAAGGGTTAAAGTTCTTACGTATAATTTATCATAGAGATGAGTAAAATCGAATGTCGAAACACAGTAGGCCTACTGTATGTTACCTGTGTAAACTACCATATTGTACACGTTTCTGACCTCATTTACCATACGTCAGTGTCATGACTTATTGTTTTAATATTATTAGTCATAGAGAGAGAGATATATATTTACATATATTTACATATATACACTGGCCACACAGATCTTACGATCCATGAGAGGTGGCCAGGACTTAATCTTAGTATAGGTAGCAACCCTAAAACTGTAAGACAATGAACATTTCTTCTAATGGATCCTAGTGCTGTTTGCTTCCTTAACTGCTGAAATGCATTGGCTTGTGGATTTTTGATTTTTTTTTATAAGCACTTCTTGTTTTTAATCTGTGATAGGCTCTCTACCTTTTCACCGTTCATGTAATATTCGCATTTATTGTTTTGGGAGCCTATTTCTAGTATCTGATATTTGCTTACATTAAAGGGCATCTGCCAATTTTCTGAGAGAGAGAGAGAGAGAGAGAGAGAGAGAGAGAGAGAGAGAGAGAGAGAGAGAGAGAGAGAGTCAATGTGCTAACACAAACCGAGATTCAAGAGAATGGGCTTCTCTAATAGGATTCCAGACTTGAATGTCCTGATGTGCCGGTTTAGCAATATTAAGGTTTCATATTCTCACAAGTCCTATTTTTGCTATAAAAACAAAAATAACTACCACTACCGTTACCACTTTCCATGCTAAAAGTAAATGTCCATATATCATTACCCCATGAAAAGTGCTATGATATAATTTTATGTAAAAGAGATTACTGTATTCCTTGATTTCGATAATGATGGTGTAAATTATACACATTTGTCTTCGTAGTTAAACTAATTAGTTAAAGTAGGGCTTAGTGGCTGTCAACCCTGCAGGATTTTTAAGCCGGATATGTCAGTGGGGTAATCAAGATTGGAGCCTCTGTTCGATAATTCCAGTCCCTTGTCATTTGTATTCGTTAAGATGTTAATGTGTATGGAGTATATAATGTGGTGCTAATTACTTCCAAATCCCTGGTTGTATCAGTAAAATTACGAGGTAATACGTTGTGTAGCGCTCTTAAAACCGTCAGTTACCTGCTGTCACGTGAGTTTATTGCATACATCTAAATTGACCTACGCTTTACATTAACACTAGTTACTTAATGATTTGATTTCTATTATTTTAGTATTATCATAATCATCATCATCAGCAGCCTTAGTTAGTCCACTGTATGATGATTAAGACCTCTCCCAAACGTTTATAATCTAGCTGGTCAGATGTTACCCTTTCCATCCTACTTTATCAAAGTTTCCGATCTCATCCCTTCATCTGGTTCTCCATCTATCCATTCCTCTAGCTCCATCTCTAGATTCCCATTGTGATCCATTATTTGCCCATTTGATATAATAACTTATAAATATATGATCATTCCAAGCCCATTTCCTCTTGCCAATGCGATTATCTTCTACTTGTGTTTTTCCCTTAAACCGTCTTGGTGGTATAATGGTTAAGGTGTCTAAAAAATCTGTGTGTGATAACCCAGGTTTGAATCCCGGTGGATCACATATATGCTTGCATTAATTTCATTGGAGGTGTTTGGTGGTGTGGTGAAATTAATAAAAAATAGATCCCAGAGGCTCTCTTTTTTGTCGTTCTAAGTTATTCCTAACATTATCATCTCTATTTATTTAAGGGCACTACACAGATTTCGCTTAGTAAACATTGTTATACTCCAAGTTTCTGATCCATAAATTAGTGCAGGAAGGACACATTGTTTGCATACTTTAATCTTAAATTCAAGGGGTAACTAGCTTTTCAAAATATAATTTTGTTTACCAAATGCGCTCCCTTCCATATTTATTCTTGGTTTGATTTATCTAGAGTGATTTGAGCTTGTTTTTTATAACCTTGCCTAGGTATACATATTCCTCCACTGAATCTGACCCATAATCCTCTAACTTAATTAGTTGTGGTTGCACATGATCATTCAACATACTCTTGGGTTTCTTTCTATTATTTTTCAACACTACTTTAAGGCTTCCTCAGTTTATATCATCCATCATCTGTTGTAACTCTTCCCCTGAGTCGTTAGTATAAACTTGAGGTTGCTTTGATATTCCCCATTAAAATGTATTCCTATGTTGTCCCGCTCAAGATTTCTAAATATGTCTTCCAAACACGCGTGAAGATATTTGATATTGTATTATATAGTCTACCTAATTACTGGAGTTTCAATGCACGTTGTAGTCTGATAATCGTTAATGCAAACAGTAGCGTTTCAACTGTAAGGAACCAAAACAAAAATAAACATATAAACAAATAAATAAATAAATCGGAATACAACAATCACTTACCGTTTTCTATTGTGATGCCGTTATGTATGCCTATACATACGCAACAGTGTATGGGCGGAGCTTCTAAATTAATAATGCACTTGTTTAACTGGCGTTGTGCCCGCTGAACCAGCAAAGATAGAAATTGTTCGAACCTGCTGCCAATGTGTGGCTAGGACTTTGGTACACCCCTGGTCTACGACTTACCGCCCTGAGTGTACCATGAAGTTCACTTTATTGTAGATAAAAAACAAAACTCCATTGTCTACGCATTCAGGTGGTGGTGCAGTAGACGTTATTGCGAGTTGATTGTCTTCCATGGTGGCAAAGTTGGTGCCCAGGTAACAGTTTTCAAAGTCAGCGTTGTGGCTCAGAATACTTCGTTTGACTAGCAAGCAGAGGAGGATACGTCCTACCCCAGCCGTAGCCAGTCGCATATATATATATATATATATATATATATATATATATATATATATATATATATATAGCGAGTGCCTCCCACATAGTTGAAAGAGTGACAGGGCCAAAATCAAGGGATGTAGAACACTTAAATTTTGATCTAACTACTATCTCCAATTGGGGCAGAGAAAACCTTGTTACCTTTACTGCTTCCAAAACCCAATTTCTCCATCTATCTACCCGTCAGGAACTCCCAGCGGACTCTTCCTTATTCTTCAACAATACAAAAATCAATCCTTCATCTTCTCTCAATATTCTTGGTGTCTCTTTTTTGTTCTGCTCTCAGTTGGAAGGACCATATTACCAATCTTGCTAAGGCAGCCTCCCAGAAGCTGGGTGTGCTCAACCGCCTTAGGGTGTTCTTTACCCTTGCACAGGTTCTTGCTCTGTACAGGGGCATAGTGCGTCCTTGTATTGAGTATTGTTCACATGTGTAGGGAGGTTCCTCTCACACCGCTCTCCTAGACAAAATTGAAAGGAAGGCCTTTCGTATCATTAACTCCCGTCCACTCACCAACTCTCTGCAATCTTTCTCTCTTCGCCGCAATGTTGCATCTATCTCGCTATTCTATCGCTACTATAATAATCAGTGTTCCTCAGAGCTTTCCCAGTGTATTCCACCTCCTTTACGTAGGGCACGTGGTACCCGTCTTGCAACACAATCTCACCCCTACTCTGTGCCACTCTCCAACCCAAGAGTGAAATGTTACTCTCAGACTTTCTTCTATTCAACAGCTGAGCTCTGGAACTCTCTCCCAGAATCAGTTTTTCCCTCTTCCTATGACTTAAATTGCTTCAAACTCTGTGTGTCCAGGCATTTTGGCTCGAACGTCCCTTGATTTTGGCCCTGTCACTCTTTCAACTATGGGGGAGGCACTCGCTATAGGCAGTTCTGCCTTTTGCCTCCCTCACTCACATAGAAAACAAAAAGAAAGAAAAAATATATAGGCTATATATATATATATATATATATATATATATATATATATATATATATATATATATATATATATATATATATATATAAATATATATATATATTATATAATTATATACCCCCAAGACCCCCTTCGATATGAATTTGTGATTGTTCGGTGGAAACATTTCTTAGCCAAAGGTCGGTTCCTCCTAAAATGCAGGCTCGCTACCGCTCGCCAGGAAAAAAAACACCTTAATGGCACAAAAGGTCTAACTAAAAACACTGCTTTTATCTATGTTTGATGCCGAGTCAGAGGAAGTGGTGGGTGGGGAGAGAGCTTTCTGCTTTACTGTCTTTGTCTGTAATTCTGTAGCACACTCTCACTCTCTTTCGACTCACTACACCTCACACACTCTCTCTAACTCTCGCAATCACCTCACGTACACCTCACACACTCTCTCTCTCTCGCACACCTCACCTCACACTCTCACTCTCTTTCGACTCACTACACCTCACACACTCTCTCTAACTCTCGCAATCACCTCACTTCACCTCACCCTCTCTCTCTCTCACACACACACACACACTCTCTCTCTCTCTCTCTCACGTATCTCCTCCATCATTAATCTTCTTCCAATGATCTTTCTTTCTCTCTCTCCCTCTCCAACTTTTTCATATATATCTTATTTTCTGTGCCCCTCTCCGCCATCTGTTTTCTGTCTGTCTGTTATTCTTTCGCACTCCATTTTCTTTCTGCGTCACTTTTATCCCATCACCCTTAACCCCTTCAGTACCGGTGGCGTCCCTTGCATCGTGTTCTGGACGTCATTAGACGATTTTACTCAGCTTGGGAAGGATCTGAGGTAGCTTCCAAGGATTGAATGCGATATTCTGCAGCCTTTTGGTTGTTAGAGGTCCTTCCAAAGTTGAATGAAATCGTCTAAATGTTGCCAGACCATATTGGAAATGACGTCACCAGTACTGCAGGGGTTAATGAAGAGGATCTATTCGTCTTTAGCTATCATTAGACGAGTTTACTCAATTTAGGAAGTAAATGGGTACAAACTCTCTTAATAAACTCTCTATGACTACATTTTGTTTATTATTATTTTTTGTTTTTTGTGTTGGTCATCATTGGACTATTTTTTTCAGTTGAGGAAGGACCTCTCGGAATCAAAGAGGTAAAACAATCTTAATTAACCCCCTAGCTCCAACAGGTCCTTCCTAAGCTCAGTAAAATCATATAATGTTGGCCAAAATATAATGAAGAATGACATCAGGATACACAGAGTATTATTAAATGTGTTCCTCCTCGTTTTCTATTCATCTTCTTCGTCAATAATTTTTCCCGTTTTTTCTATCTTTGTGTTCCTTGTCTTGTTCTCTTTGGCTTTCCAGTCTATTTGTATGATTTGTTATAATTGCTATGCTATTTTACTATAACCATTTTCGATTATGTTGTTCTGCAATTTAGCTTTTCATTTAAATAGCGTATTGCTTCCTTAGCATGTAACATAATGTATTCGTTTCTTTGTTTCTCAAATTATCGCTTTATCGTCCAGCTCCCTATTTCCTAACTTTGTTGGTGGTGTAATGGTTTAGATTCTTATGTGCTGGGTGTGGTGTCCCGAGCTCGAATCCCAGGAGGGCCATATGCTTTCATTAGTTTATTCAATTACATTGGGGTTTGTAATTGATATTAATGTTAAAGAACGGGGTGTTACTTATACTTCATACATTTAATTGCTATTATTCTACTCTCTTTCATTTGGTGTGTCCCAAATAGTTATAGTTCTTCTGTTTTCCAATGTTCTTATATTTTCTACTCATGTCTTCCCGTTTTAGTATATCTTTTCATCTTATGTCATTGCATTATATTATATTTGTTCTGCTCCTGTCTTCCTTGTTATTATACCTGTTCTACTCCTGTCTTCACCTATCATAACAGCTTTTGAATCCCTGTCCTCTCATTTTTGTTTTTCTTTTATGCTCATGCCATCCCATTTCATTTAATCTTTTCTACTGTCTCCCTAGTTATTATATTGTCTACTCCTATCATCTCATTGTTTTTGTCCTCCTATTTATCATATCTGTTCTACTATCTCCCTAGTTATTATATATATTCTACTCTTGCCTTCCAATGTTCTTTCTTTGTTCTACTATATTCCCATTTATAATATATTTCCTAATGTCTTACTATTAATATAATGTGTTATTTTTCTTCCAATATTCTTATATTTCCTCTCTACTCCTATCTTTCACTTTTATTATTTTGTTCTACTCTCATCATCCCATTTTATTATTTCTTGTCTACTACTATCTTCCCATCTTATTTTCCTTCTTTCTTCTCTTCCACTTTCTCCCTTTGTTTTCCTATACAGTATATGTATTTGTTTACGTCTCAACCTCCACTCTGGTTCTGTACACGAGCTAAACAACAACACGAAATAAACAAACACATTACGTAAGCATTTCCCGGAACACAACACATTGTTTTGGTCGTGTGTATGTGTGTGTGTGTGGTGTAAGGGTGTATGTGAGTATGACTGTATGTGAGTGTGACTGTGTGTTTATTTACCTATTTGTAGTATACAGGAGTTGAGCTTTTTAGGCTCGTATTGTCCCGCTTCCTGAGTTACAATTATCCAACTTTGCCTTAAAAATATGAATGTTTTTGGAACACACCACTTCCTCTTCCAATTGATTCCATTTACTTATACTTCTGTAAGGGAAACTATACTTTCTTACAGCTCGTCCACCTTTTCGAGTCCTCTCACACATTTGTACATCATAATCATATCGCCTCTCTCCCTCCTATCCATTAGAGATGGTAAATCTAATTTCTTTAATCTCTCCTCATATGGTAATTCTCTCAGTTCTGGTATCATCCTAGTTGCAGCTCTCTGAACCTTCTCCAGCTTCTTTATATGCTGCTTTAGATGTGGTGCCCACACCACTGCCGCATACTCCAGTCTTGGTCTCACCAATGTTTTTATTATTTTCTCCAGCATCTCCTCGTTTATATAGTTAAAGGCTATTTTTATTCTGTTTAGCAGTCCACATGTTTCTCCCACTATCTTATTAATATGATTCTCAGGTGAAAGATCACCCCTAACAGTTATCCCTAAGTCCCTTTCTTTCTCTGATGGGTTAATAGTGTTTCCTCCTAACTTATATTCCATATGAGGCCTTCTTTTACTTACTCCCATTTCCACTACATGACATTTATTTGTGTTGAAGTCCATTTTCCACTTCTTGCTCCATTGATCTATCCTATCCAAATCCCTCTGTAATTCCCTACCACTGTTTTCATCTTCTATACGCTTCATGATCTTGGCATCATCTGCAAACATATTCATATATGCATTTATATCCTTTGGCGCGTGTGTGTGTGTGTGTGTGTGTGTTTGTGTATGTGTGTATATACTGTATTTATATATACAGTATATATATATATATATATATATATATATATATATATATATATATATATATATATATATATATATATATACTGTATTTATATATACAGTATATACAGGGTTTTTATACAATATACAATCAAAATTACAGGGCGTAATATACAGGGAAAAACAAGTACATATATCTAAATGATCAATGTCCGATTTTGAAGCTTTAATGAGATATATGCAATGATATTTATGTAGTAGAAACAGGGGTGTAAGGAGAGCATAGGGATACAATCGTAACATTTGATGAATTACCCAATACAAACATAATATTGCATCGCTATAAAAACCTCACGGACCTATCTTCCCCACTTCTTATGCCCACAATAAAAGGAAATTAATGCAGAGTACCTCCATATATATATATATTATATTATCACCAACCCACCAATGAAATCACTGATAAAAATGCCTAGATACAAACATTGACTTGGAGAAATATAGTTATATAGTTGAGTGTACAGTTACCGAAGATAAACCTCCTATAAGAGCATAGATATAATTAACATTGACTTACAGGAATATATAGTTAAAGAATTAAGTGTACAGTTACCAACTTATGAAGCTGGTATGAAAATACTGATTTTTTTCTTCTATATCTCTCTGGCATAGGCTGAGAGCTTGTACAGTAGCCCAACTAAGTTTTGAGACAACATTAGGTACGTGGCACCTGTCTAGTTTGCACTCCCGTCCCAAGCCTGTGTGGTCGTGTCTAGCAGAGACCCATGGTGTCTAAGGCAGGCGCCACCGCCTGCGATACCACAGCCAGGGCACACAGACACAGTACTCGCACATGATGGGCGCTACATATGACAATATTAATTGCTCTTATTCTTTGTTTGTATCATATTAGAAGTCTCTCTCTCTCTCTCTCTCTCTCTCTCTCTCTCTCTCTGAGGTTAATATCAATCGATTTTCACGCTACACTATTTGTAGATTAATTAGCACACACACACACACACACACACAGAAACGGATGGCAAAGTTCAGTGTTATAAACCCACATTCTACACTGATTTCCCTGATAAAACAATGAGGTGTAAATAATTGTGTTCTTTTATCTAATTAACACTCTTTAGATAATACAGGTAAGTTATAATCTGCATCATCTTGCAGTGCTGGGTTATACGAGTAGTTCTATTTGCAACATCTGCATCAGGTAATATTATTAATGATAAGAACGTGTATTAATATACAGCTAAAGTTCTTACTGTTTCTATGAGATACTATTATAATATAGAACATTATCGTTACCGTATCATGATTTACTGTTTCTATGAGATACTATTATAATATAGAACATTATCGTTACCGTATCATGATTTACTGTTTCTATGAGATACTATTATAATATAGAACATTATCGTTACCGTATCATGATTTACTGTTTCTATGAGATACTATTATAATATAGAACATTATCGTTACCGTATCATGATTTACTGTTTCTATGAGATACTATTATAATATAGAACATTATCGTTACCGTATCATGATTTACTGTTTCTATGAGATACTATTATAATATAGAACATTATCGTTACCGTATCATGATTTACTGTTTCTATGAGATACTATTATAATATAGAACATTATCGTTACCGTATCATGATTTACTGTTTCTATGAGATACTATTATAATATAGAACATTATCGTTACCGTATCATGATTTACTGTTTCTATGAGATACTATTATAATATAGAACATTATCGTTACCGTATCATGATTTACTGTTTCTATGAGATACTATTATAATATAGAACATTATCGTTACCGTATCATGATTTACTGTTTCTATGAGATACTATTATAATATAGAACATTATCGTTACCGTATCATGGTTTTAGAATCAAACTTCGATGATATTCTGTTTACTATGGAAATATATGGGAGTATAACTAAGCATTATTTAGTTTACCGGGTATATAATTTAAGTTCTAATTTACACACACACACACACACACACAGTGGTCCGTAGCATATTGGTTAGCTCACTTGGTTCACAGCCAAAAGGACACGGGTTCCATTCCCAGGCGGGAAAGAAACATTTTGGCAATTATTCTTACACAATGCGCCTCTCTTGACCTAGCAGTATAAATAGGCCTCTGGAATAAGAGGCCACTTACGACGTCTTGTTTAGTGTTGGTGGTCTATTACTAGCTGGACGGGTACCGTACAGGTCAACCAAACACTCAAAATCCAGATATCGGCAATTGGCTGATTACAGATTACATGCATATCTACAGCCACTCCAACCATGCATTAACACTTCACGCAATATATTCCCAGGTCGAGCTTTTTTCGGTAAATAAATAAATAAATACATAAATAAAAAAGCGTGAAGATGTAATTATTGGAAACTGAGGTGATCAGTAAATCCTCAATACTCTCTTACCCACATCACACCTAGTCATCCATTCAGCAAGGTTGCTGAACGCTGTAGTATGGTTGGTATGAGCGGGAGTGGGGTGTCGGAACGTTTACCGGTGGCAAAAGAGGTGGGAAGAAGGACAAATGACAGACCAACATAGAAGTGGAGCTAAGCGGAAAACCACATCATAACAGGACCAAGAAATTAAACAGTATATGGATAACCATCCATTCTCCAATGCCAAGGAACTAAGCAACATTTGCCACTTCAAGTTCCCACATAAATTATACGCAGGATATTGAAGGAGATGGGATATAAACATAGATCACCAGATGTCAAGCCAAAATTAACCAAGAGCCACAAACAGACCCGAGTGGTTATGGTGCCCAATTCTCCCTAACATACCTGGAGTGAGGGGGTTCGAATCCTGGTCAGGATACCTCTCTCCCAACCAAGAGTTGTTTTCTCAGAAAAGACAAATTTCAGCTCAACCACGCATGGGTCGAAGACTGCGCTGTTGGAGGCGTAGGAACACACGGCATGCGAGTTAGTCCTAGTTGATATTGTGCATAAAATATATAGAATAGTCATCATACAGAGTAATACTTTCCATCATATCACTCCTGGCTAATTTCATATTAACCAAGCATTTTAAAATATCTTTACTCATCCACTAATACCCCTAACTTACTAATTTACTCCTTACTTATATTGTCCAAATACTATTAAGCTAGCATGACTTGATATAATATGCACATTAACCACTCCTGTCTCTACCATCGGTTGTTTACCTAAAAACCAACCACGTTCGGTTTAGTAACTCATCCTAGCCACTTCGCCCGCAATTATCTGTGCAATATAGGATAGATCTTCCATTATTACTTCCCTCCCCCCTTAGTGAATGCATATAACTTGTTTGCGAATATAATAAATAATACCTTACCTAAACTATCATTGGTGAATAGAGAGACCAGTTTATCATGAGAATCAATAAACATATCATTAATCCCATTACGATGACTAATTTTGGCGGTTTAATCGGGCTTTTCATTATAGGGTTTATACAACTTAAGGAGGTTCTGTAGGAATTATAGGGACACATACTATGTCATATTTACCCTTTGACTTTCATATTCCCTTTCCACTCTGAATAAAATAGTCTCCTTTTCTACTCTGAATATAATAGTATAATGCTAGTCTGAATAAACTGCCAAATACGCGTCCTGATTCCACTAGGCCTACATAAACAGTAACATTAACGAAAATCATAAAAGAGGGATTTTTTCAGAGGGCTGATTCTTTGGGCTGACTGGCCCATGGTATAAAGACTAATATTATTTATTATACCATGGACTGGCCCTTTCACGACGGATCCCATTGACAATCAGCACATCACAGCCATGTACCTATCTAATTATGTTTCTAAGCTTTCTGTCGTTATTGATCCTACTGTAGCAATCGGTAACCTATTTCACATATCTACCAAATTGTTGCATACTTATCACGGAGCAGCAGTCCATTTTCCACATTGTCTGTGGATCCCACTTACAACTTAAGCATCTGTATCATATCCTCTCTTACTCTACACTTCTAATATAATATGCAAGGCTAATGTTTTCCCAAGTCCCCTTTCTTTTGTACTGACCATATCATATATTTCATGATATTTACTACCTCAATAATCTTTTACTTCTGTTAAATGTGCTAACCCATTCTGGCTATAATTCTGTGTCATTTGGCCTTAGTCGTCAGGCGTTAGAATATTATTGATGTTCTAATGTTCTATTATTTTGGATTGTTTTGACATTCTTCTTTGTACCGTAACTTCCAATCAATCTATGGACACTGGACAGCAAAATTAAAAACATAATCCATGTGAAGCCTTACTAAAGACGAGTTAAATTTTAAAATTACGTTTGTTGTTATTCACGCTTCTAGATATATATTTAAAAACTCTGATTTAAAACAATGTTGCATTGTTTTTATGGTTTCATATCACGACTGACGATGACTCTCAAATCTATTGTAATGATTGAGTTACTTAATTCCATGTTATTTAGCCATCTAGATACCACTGATATTGCGTCTTGCCCCTGTCACCACTCAGATTGGTGAACAAATTAAAAAAAAAAAAATGAGATATAGCTGGTGGTTACTGGCTACCCTGACCTTGAGTAAGGGAGATGGGTAATGGAATCGGACATCACAAGAATGCATTGAGCTATTGAATCTCCTCATACGGGAGATATATGGTGCGTAATTATTGACGAAACAAATATTGTTAAATTTATATCCTGAAATTTCTGTCGATATCCCAATGTTCACTAAACTGCATGTATTTATCTACATTAAATATCAACTGAAAAGGTATTTCACCATTCGGGTAGTGTCTCAAATTATTTTTGGAGAACATGCATCGTTATCAGGATCACTAATTCAACCTATTTTTTGTGTCATTTGAAAAATTGCCAATCTTTTTAGTTAGGCCTAAATCAAGGTCGTTAATGTAAAAGATGAACAATTGAGGAACTCAAACTGACCATCGTGTAAGACCCAAACCTTCACTACACCCCAATCTGATTGCATGGGCTACTGTTAATGTTATTGTTGTGTTTCCTACTAATTAGCCATGGTCTAATTCACGTAATATAGTTCGCCCTATTCCATGAGCTGCTTCTTTAATCAGCAACCATCCATGTGGATATGTATCGAAAACTTTACTGACATGTCAATATCTTTGAAGGTATTTTTTGTCTGTTTATCGATTCGTATGCTTGGGAAAAGAAAGATTTATAGATAGCGAGACACTCACAGCCAACACGGTTAAATTCCATTACAAGATTGATGATTAAGCATTTAACAAATGTGACAGCAGCATACTACTCTTAATATGACGTTAGTAATTTAGTCAGTAGCCAGCCCTTATTCCCACAAGGGGTAGGGAATATCAACAAGAAACACATGAAAGGAGGCAAAACAAGAGGCGGCAGGGGAAGAATCCATACAACAGTTCGCACACAAACATTCGGAAACCTCAATCACTTATTAGCCCCCAAGATGACTGGCTTCACCTCAGATGCTATACACGTTCGGACAAATTAAGTCTCTTAGTCATTTAGCTGTATAAAATTACATTTTATTGAGTAACATCTAATACAGTTGATGCATATAAACGTTTAGGATAACTCATAAAATCTATACCCGGTGTCAGCGAACTTGGAGCTAATCCTGACCGCATAACATCTTATAAAGAACAAAACAAATATATGAGTAGATCAGGAAATAGATGTAGAAATTGACTACCCGTTTCTCGAGCATTTTCTGGGTTATAGAAAGGCTAAGGATAAAAATTACAGCCAATGTCGCTGACACCAACACCAAGTATAGTGTTAAGGAGGCCGGGGCTCTTATTAACCCGTACAGCCCCAGCGACGCGCCTGGCGCGTCGGCGATGTATGTAACGCACAGCCCCAGAGACGCGCCTGGCGCGTCACCCTAATTGCGCCGACCGTAACCTCAGGTGTAGCCACTCAAGAGGGCTCATATTTGTATGGGAACTGTGTACGTATCCCACGCACCCGTGCCAATGGTTGAAAACTCTCAAAGTCCACGTGCGTGCGCGTGAGCGCGCAATAACCTTGTTTTTTTGGGTAATTGCCTTCAATTTTTTACTCTTGTAAAATACGTTTTCGGGGGCTCTGTAGGACCATTTTGTAAGCTTTTTGAGCGGTTTTCGTGTTTTTTCCTTTATTCCTAACCCATTCGCTATTGTTTCTGGAATAAAACCATTTTTTGAAAACCGGCCGGGTTCTGGTGAACAAACATTACAAAACTAGCCGGGGCTGGACGGGTTAAAACAATCACTAACAAGTGAATAATAGACTATAAAATAACAATCTATGCAACTTATTGTGTTCATTTTAAGTTCTGTATACAATGTGGATCTATAAAGTAGTGACGCTTACCATTTTGGTGTGTGCGTGTGTGTGTGTGTGTGTGTGTGTGTGCTAATCTACAAAGTTTGTCGCGCGTAAATATATTTATATTTAGAGAGAAAGAGAGAGAGAGAGAAACTTCTATTATTATACAAATAAATAATGATAGCAATATTGTCATATGTAGAGCCCAGCATGTGCGAGTACTGTGTGCACTGGTCAGGCGGTGGGGGCTGCCTAGACACCACTAGTGGGGTGCCGGTCATGGGTAAATTTCCCTTTTCAGTTCAAATTGATGCAAAAGTTTGCTTTTCTGTACCAATTTAAAGCTAAGGGTCTCTAGAACAATATTGGTCCGAGTGTACAAGGATTATACCCAATTTGGAGTCTGGGGGGCGTGGGGGGTTGGTGGTGGGTGTTATGACCACCTGCGGGCATACGCAAAATATGAAAACTGCTATAACTCGTGAACGGATTATCCAATCTGAACATGTGAGGTACCTATGGCTTCAAGAGGATGAGTAGCAACTTCTTATCCGACCATATTGTCCATTTAAGCAAACAATTTGCCGAGATCGGTGTACATCCATAACACAAAGATATATGTTTTTGATATTTCTCAGTGATACTTTGACACAATTACAAAATAATACTGAATTGTTTTATTTATCATTACATGGTCAAACACAGGTAGCACTTGGTGAACATAGGCTTGCAAATCTGCTTGAACAACTGCTTGAACACCACGTTTAATGACCATTACCATTTACCATTAGGCCATCATAAATTGATAATCAGAAAATTAGATTCGCGTCGGACAGAAACAACAGATAAAACAGATTGTACAGACTGGATCTCGACCAATAAGAATAACTACACTTCATCTCATCTTAGACTATATGTAGAATCTACACGTAAGTTCAGGTTACATAATATTTTCAGCACCAAAATACAGAACATCTTAAAGATTTACAAACTTAATCTCATTCATAAACAGATCTTTTTAAAACTAGAAATATAGACGACACAAGTACATAATTCTTGAATAACACAAGTAGACTCGACTAGAGTACCATCATTACAAATTATAAACTAGAAATATAGACAACACAAGTACATCATTCTTGAATAAAACAAGTAGACTCGACTAGAGTTCCATCATTATAAATGTTACTGACAAGTAGCTGATCAAACTAAATTACATGTGAACCAAAAACAGGTTATTCAAACTAGACTAGAACACTTCAAATAAAAACTATTGAAATCACAACAATGAAAAGATACAACCTAAACTACATTCAAATTGTGTATCCAGAAGCTAAATGCTTCTTAATAAAATTAAAAGAAAACACATTCTGGATATAAGTACAGTTACGGGCTAAAAGCATGTACATAATTGACAAGAAAATAATGCAAGCTAAGGACTTAATTTGTGTGAACAGGATGGCCTTAGGCATTGAAAACTGGACAACGTTCTGAACCAGCTATTTGTCACATTTGCACTTGCACAGACATGTGCATTTTAAATTTGCTTTTTTACACTTGCACGATGAGCAGGCATGTGCGCACGTGCATTTCACATCGAGGTTGATACCTCCTTGGCGAGTGGCAGTGTGGTCCAAATGGGAAGCAGCTTGCCATCCTTCTCCATCCATCCATGATTAACAGGGTTCTCGACAGGCATCATGGGTTCGTGGGCTGTAGTCCAGATGCTCGCTTGGAAGACACTCCTTTTGAGATGTTGGTCCAAAGCATCACTCATTGGGGGGATTCTCTCTACATCCCTAGTCCTCTGCGAGAACACCCTCATGCGGACGAAATCAACGTCGGTCTCGTCGGTTGACTCATTGGAGTATAGCTTACAAACAAAATTCCTGGCCACGTCCATCAGCTTTGGTGATATTTGGAACGGTGTGTCAGTGATTGTCGCAAATTCGTCCATCAGGGATAGTACGTCATCCTTCAACTTGCATCAGTATCGCTTTCCCTTGAACTTGAATGATGACGTGCTGTCTGAGCCAGTGAATGCGTGGAAGAGGGCCATGGCTTTGCACGTTGTCATTCCCAGGCTCGAGGCAATGGCGTTCAGGGAGATCATTCTGGTTGTCTTTCCTGCTTTGAATGAGATCCAGGCTTGTGCAGCTGGATTCACAGTTATGATGTGGTGGAAATTGCTCAGAAGTATTATGACCACGTCTGTATCCCCAGTTTGAACCATCCCAAGTGAAGAAGTTTGGAGGGCATGGATGAGATGCACTAGGACACGAGTGTCCGCTTCCTCGTGGTTGCAAGAGCCCATTGGAGGAGTGTTCCCAACAGTGTAGACTTGATCACCTGAAGTGATATACACATTCTTGTCATCTGGGAATTGTACTTCTGCTATCTTTGTTGACAGGAAAGAGAACAGGTCCTTCTTGTTATCTGCATTGGCCAAAAAGTTATGACAATTTCCTGGGACTTTGGCAGCACCAGACACGCGTTGTCGAGTACCTGTTCCTCGTTTTTCCCTTGTGGCATGATTGTCTTAGCACGATACTCATCCCAGACAATGTCTACTCTTGTTGATCTTTTCAAATCGTGGTCAACTCTTGGGCAGAATAATTTGTTGAAGTATTCATCGAACGTCTTGCCTTGGACGGCTGTACCAGGAAGGGAGTGGATCAGTACTCCTCCATCAATGACAATAAAGTCGTAAACGTCTGGCGCAACCAACTCCTCGTCGGCACAAAGGGTGGTACTCGCACTAGCTTCCATGATGTATGTCAACAAATCAGACTTGGTACAAGAGTTGAGGGACCCTTCGGACGACAACGCAGGTGGGTATGCGGAAGACTCGTGACGGAAAAACTCCTCCAGATTGCCTCCTCGGCTATCTAGCACAACAAACACTTGTCCGTAGAGCTCTGCATGCTGTTTGAAGTGCTGCATTTTCCGATTAAGAGCCGTCTTCTTCTGAGTTTTCTTCTCGTGGAACAACAATAAGTTATTTCGGTTGATCGGCGCTGTCAGAGGTGTATCATTCGAGTCGAGCACGTTCTTTCTGAAGTTGTTGTAGTGCTCTTGTCCTGTAGATTCAAATATACGGACAGATGCGGCAGCAGACACAGAAACACACACCTTGTTGTCTAACGTAACCAGGTCCTCGCTGCTCTCCTCAAAGGGATTCCCCCTGCTTAGCAAGACATCGATCAGTTCTTTGGTATGTCGTTGAAATCTGCGCTGAGACACACATCCTTCCTCATGATGAGGGAGTTCATCATCCTCGGCATCATCTTTTACACGAGTGAATTCCTCAACAATACGGCTGATCTCTGGGCCAGTCATGATCCAGTGTTCCAGCATGGCAGGGTTCTCTGTGAGGCCGATTATGCCACCAACTCCTTTCACCCTTTTGTTGGCCTGTTCGTGCGCATGATCAATGGGTATGGATGAGAAACGATGATTGCTTCGAGTTACCGTCCAGTGCCCTTCCTCAAACTCCTCTTGGATGCTATCTGGGAACAGATAGGAACAGAACAGGATGCATGATTCTTCTGCATGGACTCTTCATCTGGAAGGTCTACGTCTGGGTGGGGTGCAGCACCAACTTCTTTAAATTTACTTGCAAGACTGGTGATGTCTTTGTCTTTTCGAGCAGAGACCGGGTTTGCAAGAGGACAGACAAGTCCTTCTTTAGTTTTTTTTTGGCAGAGAACACACAACTCCCATTTCGTAATCCCAGCCATATCCTCACGAACCTGGAAAGACAAGAGATAAACTGTAAGACACACATTTAGCCAATTAGAAATGACATCCCAAAACATTTCCTTTTTATGGATATACAACGATATCGGCCAAAAAATTTTTTTTTATGGACAATATGGTTGAACAAGAATTTGGTACTCGTCCTCCTGAAGCCATAGGTACCTCATATGTTCAGATTGGATAATTCGTTCAAGACTTATAGCAGTTTTCATATTTCGCGTATGCCCGCGGGGGATCAAAACCCCCCCCACCAACCCCCCAGACTCCAAATTGGGTCTAATCCTTGTACACTCGGACCAATATTGTTTTAGAGACCCTTAGCTTTAAATTGGTACCGAAAAGCAAACTTTTGCATCAATTTGAAATGACTGATGGTCTGGGAACCCCACTACACGGGTCTCTGCTAGACACGACCACACGGGCTTGGGAGGGGAGTGCAAACTAGACAGGTGCCACATACCTAATATTTTGTCGCAAAATTTAGTTGGGCTACTGTACATTCAACCGTTCAATCCGGTGAAGCCCGTGAGGTCTCTTCCAGTCTTGGGAGTGAGACATGTGAAGCTGCAGCCTTTGCCATCTTGCCTTCACATATGAGCTGCTTCACCTACGTGCTTCACTGTCTCACCCCCAAAACTCTCAGAAAGCCAGCTATTGAACAATTAACTTACTAAGCATTGCCCCCCTGTAGCATATTTTGAATATGGAAATATTCATACAGAGCTATTTAATCAGGGAACAATGAGAGTATTTGTTTGGCGTTTCTGTGGGCTTTGTGGTATTGCACTGATACGAGGTACAGCACAGATTCCATCCCAATAATATCTTTCCATTGATACATCAGGATTCGAACCAGGGACCATTGGATTATCAGTCCAGTGGCAAGACCACTCCACCACACCTTTCTGTGTGAGCTGTGTATTAATGTAACTCACTCTCACTCACTCACTCTCTCTCTCTCTCATTCACTCACCTCATCTCTCTCTCTCTCTCTTGTATCTCCTCCAACATTAATCTTCTTCCAATAATCTTTCTTTCTTTCTCTTACTCACCAACTTTTTCATATATATATCTTATTTTTGCGTATCCCTCTCCGCCATCTGTTAATTTCCTCGTTTTCTATTTGTCTGTTATTCTTTCGCACTCCATTTTCTTTATGTGTCACTTTCAGCCCACCACCCTTAACCCCTTCAGTATCGGTGGCGTCCTTTGCATCGTATTTTGGACACCGTTAGTAAATTGTATTCTGCTTGGGAAAGATTTGAGGCAGCTTCAAAGGATTAAATGCGATAGTCAGCAATCTTTTAACTGCTAATGATCCTTCCTAAGCTGAATAAAATCGTATAATGGTTGCCAGAATATAATGAAAAGGACGTCACCGGTACTGAATGGATTGAGGAGGATGATATTGATATATATGTTTTGAGTCATCAGTAGACGATTTAAGTCAATTTGAAATGTACGAATCAAATGGGCACAAACTTTCTTAATTTACCCCATTTGACTCCCATTTTCTTTTCTTTAATTTTGGTAATCATTGGTCGAATCTCTAAGAATCAAACGGGTAAAACAATCTTAATCAACCCCCTAGCTCCAACAGGTCCTTCCTAAGCTGAGTAAAATCATATAATGTTAGCCAAAATGAAATGAAGAAGGACATCAGGATACAAAGAAAGGTTATAATATATTTCGTCCTCGTTTTCTATTCATATTCTTTGTCAATTTATTTGATAGTTGTGTTACTTTTTCTCGTTCTCTATGGCTTTCCAGTATATTGTTATGCTTTTATTATTATGTTTATGTAACCAGTTTCGATTCATTTTCTGTAATTGAGTGCTTCATTTCAATTATTGTATTGCCGTCTTCGCCTGTATTTCTATGTATTTGTTTATCTGTTCATTAATGGGGAGAGGAATAGGGAGATTGCAGACCCCAATCGAGCAGGGCAATTCCCAGGGGAGGGCTAATTAATAGGCATGTGACAAGGAGTTGCTAGAACTCCTGCTTCATTTTTCTGGCCTTCCTCACTGTGTGTTTGTGACTCATCTACACAGAGAGTAATCCAGCTAGCTCTCACTAACACCTCCTCTTCCTATTAATTTCACTACACTAATGAACTCCCCCCCCCCCCTACACATACAAACACAACAATAAACATAAATAAATACAAATTATAAAAAAGTAGTTTTATATAGTATATATCTATCACTCTTTCAACCTTGTGGGAGACACTTGTTACAGGCAGCTTTTCCTTTTGTTTCCTTCATACATATAGAGGAAAATATCGCTTCATCATCCTTTGCCTGTTTTGCTGTTATACTTACATGACTATGATTCTACTCTCTTTCAGTTGGTGTGTACCAAATATCGCTTCATCATCCTTTGCCTGTTTTGCTCTTATACTTACATGACTATTATTCTACTCTCTTTCAGTTGGTGTGTACCAAATATCGCTTCATCATCCTTTGCCTGTTTTGCTCTTATACTTACATGACTATTATTCTACTCTCTTTCAGTTGGTGTGTACCAAATATCGCTTCATCATCCTTTGCCTGTTTTGCTCTTATACTTACATGACTATTATTCTACTCTCTTTCAGTTGGTGTGTACCAAATATCGCTTCATCATCCTTTGCCTGTTTTGCTCTTATACTTACATGACTATTATTCTACTCTCTTTCAGTTGGTGTGTACCAAATATCGCTTCATCATCCTTTGCCTGTTTTGCTCTTATACTTACATGACTATTATTCTACTCTCTTTCAGTTGGTGTGTACCACATATCGCTTCATCATCCTTTGCCTGTTTTGCTCTTATACTTACATGACTATAATTCTACTCTCTTTCAGTTGGTGTGTACCAAATATCGCTTCATCATCCTTTGCCTGTTTTGCTCTTATACTTACATGACTATTATTCTACTCTCTTTCAGTTGGTGTGTACCAAATATTGCTTCATCATATCCTTTGCCTGTTTTGCTCTTATACTTACATGGCTATTATTCTACTCTCTTTCAGTTGGTGTGTACCAAATCGTATTTATAGTTCTCATTGTTCCAATGTTCTTACCTGTTCTACTCTTGTCTGCCGGTGTTTTTCTATCTTTTCTACTCCTGTCTTCTCAATTTATTATCTATTTTCTGCTCCTATCATCCAATTTCATTTTATCTTCTCTACTTCTTCCTGTGTATTATATATTTTCTACTCCTGTCTTCACATGTTATTATATATTTTCTACTCCTGTCTTCACATGTTATTATCTATTTTCTACTCCTGCCTTCCCAATGTATTATAATTTTTTACTCCTATTTCCCCATCATATATCTTTTTTACTCCTAAATTATTTTGTTATTTTTGTTTTATTTTCTACTCCTATCTTCCCTTTGGTATTTTTTCTTTTCTACTCCTATTTTCCCAATGTATTATATGGGTTCTACTCCTGTCTTCCCATTTCATTATATATTATCTACTGTCTTTCTCAATTAATATATACATTCTATTCCGGTCTTCCTATTTATTCTATAATTTTTACTCCGGTCTTCCCAATAAATTATATATTTTTTGCTCTTATCATCTTATTTTATCATATATTTTCTACTTCTATCATTCCATTATATGTTAGCCGTTCTACTTCTATCATTCCATTATATGTTAGCCGTTCTACTTCTATCATCCTCTTTTATTAACTCTTCTACTCTTATTTTCCCATCTTATTTTCCCTTTCTCCCTTTGTTCTCCTATATACAATATTTGTTTACATTGTCACCTCCACTCTGGTTCCGTACACGAGCTAAACAAGAACATTACATAAGCATTTCGCGGAACACAATACAATGTTTTGGTCGTTTGTGTATGTAATAATAATAATAATAATAATAATAATAATAATAATCGGTTTATTTCAAGCCGGCAGCCAATGGGGCTGAAAATACACAGACTTAACCTAGATCTTATCCTAATGGATCAACAGACTGATCATGGCTGCTAACGAGAGCGCCTACATACCCCCGAGGGAGTAGGACGTGGGCAGGAGACTTTGTGGGTCCCCCGAGGCGGTCCGTCCAGACCATGCCTTCACGGCCAGGGAAAGTTTTTGAGAAAACTTTCCCTGCCGGCGCGTGGGATCGAAACCCCGACACCAGCTCCCAATACAGTGTACTAAGCGCGCTCGGCCACCGTGACCGTGTGTGTGTGTCTGTGTGGGTGTGTGTGTGTATGCATGTGTGTGTGTGGTGTAAGGGTGTGTGTATGTGATGTAAGGGTGTAAGGGTGTGTGTGTGAATGTTTGTGTGGTGTCAAGGTTTTTGCGTGTGTGAATGAGTGTTTATATGTGTGCGTGTCAGAATGAGTGTGTGTGCGTCAGAATTAGTGTGCCTGAGATTGTGTGTGTAATCTGTTTGTTTGTGTGTTTGTGTGTGTGTGTGTGTGTGTGTGTGTGTGTGTGTAAACTGTAAAGGATGCGAGAGGATACAGTCACTACCAAAACACACCAATTAACCCTTTCTGTACCGGTTTCGTTATTTTATTCGATTTCAGCTACATCTAGACTATTTTATGAAGCTTAGGAAGGATTCAAGGTAACTAATAATATTAATTAAGCAAGTATTTAGCCTTTCTATGGGTAGGCGTCCTTCTGAAACTGAATAAAATCGTCTAATAGTTGCCAGAATATAGTAAAAAGAGCGTCACCGGTACTGAATGGGTTAACACCTTGGAACATCACCTACAGCTAAAGCCCAATTGACCTCTTGCGAGTTTCAGGCTATAAGGAAGTTGGAGCTGTAGAGATCGATATTTAGAAGAATTAGCAGTTAACATACGGTTGTAGTACATTTATAAATACATGAAACCAAATGCAGCATAGGCTACTTTTGATCCATCAGAAACCGACATTATTATTGTATTTCTGTTTAATATTGAGGTTTACAGCTCCAACTTCCTTATAGCCTGAAATTCACATTTGGACTGTTTATTCTGGCTATCAATAGACGATTTTATACAATTTAGAAAGGACCTGTGGGAAATGAGGATAACAACTGTCTCAAATAACCCTCCGACTTAATTAATCTGAATTTAATCGTCTAATAATAGTCAGAAAACAGAAAAGAAATGCATGATCGGATCATGAAAGGGTTATTAAATAATATGAGATAACAAGACAACAAGTTCTCGTTGTGGTGAAGGAGTTGTTTTAAGGAGAGAGGGTTGGTTTTTCTGGACCCTCTTCTCCCTCATGTTTAGCCCCAGTAGTTTTCAGATTTTAAGACGTTCGGCCCATTAGTTTGGCTATTTTAAGAATTTTCGCCCCATTTCTTTTTCAATATTCAGACACTTCGTGACATTTAGGTATCGATTCTGTTCCTGGCAAGTGATTGTCAAGTGATAGTAGGAACCGGCCTTCGGCTGGGACAAATTTATCTAGATGTGTGATCTTGGTTCTAGGGAGGAAAGTAAAAAACAATAATGTATAGGGACAATAATCGGTCAATAATTAAACCCTAGCCTGTTAAGGGGGGATAGGCGTATTTATTGGCTTACTTATTTATCTTTTATTATTTTATTAGTATCCTCCCTACACCTTCATCAAACTTATATTACAGGCTGGCTATCGTTCGCGAGGAACAATCAACACCTTAATGGCACGAAAAGTCTGCATATTGACAAAGAAATGGGGCGAAAATTCTTAAAATGCCAAACTCATGGGCCGAATTTCTTAAAATCTGAAAACTAATTGGGGTAAACATGAGGGAGAAGGGGTGCCAGAAAAATAAACCAGCTCCCCTCAAGTTATTTCCTACCTACTCGATGATACTTCGTTTTAAAACATTTAACCATACTGTAGGTGTACAGTTCTCTGCACAAGTTCAGTACCTCTCTGTGATTTAAATTATTCGTCTCTTAGGCTAGGTTAGGTTAGTATAGTTTTGATTAGTTACGTTAGCGTAGATAAATACTTAGCAACACATTATTCGTCTCTTAGGCTAGGTTAGGTTAGTATACGTTTGATTAGTTACGTTAGCGTAGATAAATACTTAGCAACACATTATTCGTCTCTTAGGCTAGGTTAGGTTAGTATAGGTTTTATTAGTTACGTTAGCGTAGATAAATACTTAGCAACACATTATTCGTCTCTTAGGCTAGGTTAGGTTAGTATAGGTTTGATTAGTTACGTTAGCGTAGATAAATACTTAGCAACACATTATTCGTCTCTTAGGCTAGGTTAGGTTAGCATAGGTTTGATTAGTTACGTTAGCGTAGATAAATACTTAGCAACACATTATTCGTCTCTTAGGCTAGGTTAGGTTAGCATAGGTTTGATTAGTTACGTTAGCGTAGATAAATACTTACTGTAGCAACACATTTAAGGTGACAGTGGTTATTTTTTGGTCAGTTTATATATGGAGTCATTTATCTTTTAGTGTCCTCGCTAGACCTCCATCAAGCTTTAATATACACGCCTTAGACCCCATTTCAGGATAAATGTGTACATACCAAAAACAAATCCCGGTTCCTCTTAAAATTAGTGGCTCGCCAGGAAAATATCGACACTTAAATGGCACGAAAGGTCTTGAAATTGACTAAGAAATGGGGCGAAAGGTGTTACAATCGCAAAACTAATGAGCCGAACGTCTAAAAATCTCAAAAGTATTGGGGCTAAACAAGAGGGAGAAGGAGGGCCAGCAACGACCCATCCCTCCTTAAATAATGTTTGATAAGGACATACAGATGCCGTAACAAATATTATTCCATGGTAGGTAGTGTAATGTATTAACGTATGAGTGAGGCAGTAGATTAATACAAAGCAACACATATACAGTAAATAATGTTTGATATAGACATACCGATGCCATAACAACCTTATACCATAGTTGGTAGTGTGGTTATTGCAATGTATATATAACGTGTGTCACTAACTAATGTGGATTTGTTTTATCTTCCCCACAGACTTAGGAAGAGCTGACCGGAGAAGTGTGTGTAGACTGACTGGCTAACACTGAAGATCACGTCCGCTATCTACTCAGTCAGTGTGTGTAGACTGCCTGGCTAACACTGAAGATCACGTCCGCTATCTACTCAGTCAGTGTGTGTAGACTGCCTGGCTAACACTGAAGATCACGTCAGCTATCTACTCAGTCAGTGTGTGTAGACTGCCTGGCTAACACTGAAGATCACGTCCGCTATCTACTCAGTCAGTGTGTGTAGACTGCCTGGCTAACACTGAGATCACGTCAGCTATCTACTCAGTCAGTGTGTGTAGACTGCCTGGCTAACACTGAAGATCACGTCCGCTATCTACTCAGTCAGTGTGTGTAGACTGACTGGCTAACACTGAAGATCACGTCAGCTATCTACTCAGTCAGTGTGTGTAGACTGACTGGCTAACACTGAAGATCACGTCCGCTATCTACTCAGTCAGTGTGTGTAGACTGACTGGCTAACACTGAAGATCACGTCCGCTATCTACTCAGTCAGTGTGTGTAGACTGACTGGCTAACACTGAAGATCACGTCAGCTATCTACTCAGTCAGTGTGTGTAGACTGCCTGGCTAACACTGAAGATCACGTCAGCTATCTATTCAGTCAGTCAGTCAATCAGTTGCTTGGGTACGGTGGATTTTTTTTTTTTGTTTTTTTTTTATTTATTCCAAGACTTCCATCAAGCTTAAAAAAATACCCCAAGATCCCCTTTCAAGAACAATGTGTAAACATTTTGGTTTAAAAATGGCCCAGCCGAAGGCCGGTTCCTTCTAAATTGTAGTCTCGCTATCGCTCGCCAGTAAAAGATCGAAACCTAAGTGACAGGAAAGGTCTTAAAATTGACAACAAAATGGGGCGAAAAGTCTTAAAATCGCCTAAATAATGGGTCTAAACATGAAGGAGAAGGGGGCCCCAAAATACCCCTTTAGCAACCCATCTACTGCACAAACGAATACATAAAGGAATGCGAACAACAACTGATCGACTGGTCCTCAAGTGGCTTCTAAAACTCAACCCAAGCTATCTAGAAATTAATGGGAGGGTGGGGGAGGGTGTTCTGGACCCCCTTCTCCCTCTTGTTTAGCCCCATTAGTTTTGACGTTTTAAGACATTTGCTCATTAGTGTTTTAATTTTGATACTATTACTTTAGGTGTCGATTTTTTCATGCCGAACTATAGTGAACTTACAATTTATGAGGATTGATTTTGTTCTGCCGAGAAATGTACACATTTGTCTCAAAGAGGGTTCTTGGGTGTATTTTTTGAAAGATTGATAAGGAAGAAACTTAAAAGATTATAAATACAATATTTAATAAACAAATAAATATAGATCTCCCATCAAGCAGGTGTCATACGAGCACATTTGCCAGCAATATTTTGGATCAATTTGTAAATTTTTTAGTAGAATAATATCCTGGCCTAGTACTAAATTACAGGATCGCTATCGCTCGCCAGAAGAAAAATAGACACTTATATAGCAGGAAGGATCTTAATATTGACAAAGAAATGGGGCGAAAGGACTTAAAATAACCAAACTAATGGGGCGAACGTTTTAAGATCTCATAAATATTGGGGCTAAGCTTGAGGGAGAAGGGGTTCCAGGAAAAAAACTTAAATACCGTCCCTTAACGTGTGATTAATTTTGCATAATTACAGGAGTGTGTGCTGTGTTAATACGAAAGATAATAATACACAAACAAATAAGTTAATATTTGTTGGTACTAAACTAATATGTATGATCATATAAGTGACTATTCTTGGGTACTAAACTATTGTGTTTGGTCATAGAAAAAATACCTGCTAAGAAGTGCATTGAATTGTACTTTGCAATATCATGGAAAATCACACTCAAATAATTCCTAGTCTCTATCATCTTGTGCTGGGTTTTGAGTTACCATGGATAATTATAGAAAACATACCTGTGCTCTGAATTAGTATGGACATGTACTGTATATATATATAATTAAATCCCATTAATACCAAACTAGTGTAATAAGTGTAAAAAGTCAATGACAATAATGGAACCAAATGAAAGCTTTACGACGTATTAAAGTGTAAACTATAACATCGTGAAGAGCAAGTAAACAGGCACAGAGAGAGAGAGAGAGAGAGAGAGAGAGAGAGAGAGTGAGAGAGAGAGAAGCAGAAAAACAACAATCAGGAAAATAACAGGATAAGAATAAAAGTAGAACAGACAGACCCAGACAAAGAGAAAGAAAAACAACAACAACAACAACAACAAACAGGAAAATAACAGCAAGAAAAGAAAGTACAGTAGAAACCAAAACTTAACCATGTCCCTGCTGACGTCCCTGGAACCCCCCAACTGGACCCTACCCATGACCCCGGGGGCGCCCTTCCCTTCCCTGGGCCCCTTACCCATGACCGGGGGGCCCTTGGGGTTGAATGGGACCCTGGAGGGGGGTATGTGGGGCCCGTCCTGGTCCCCTCCACCCGGTCTACCAGTCTTCACCACTGTGCATACCCAAGAAGGTAAACAAAATATTGTTGTTATTGTTAATATTATTATCAACTCTGCGAAGCAGAGTGGTATCGCACACACAGGTCCCGCCCGTTTACTGTGCACCACAATTCTACTTGTCCGTCGTCGTCCGTCGTCCGTCGTCCGTCCAGAAACTCTTCCTAGACCATTCGATGGATTTTCACCAAATTTCACAGATATATTTATTTGGTCAATGCAAAGGTCAGTCAAAAAGTAATTTTCAATTTAACTTAAAGGTTAAGGTCAAACGTCAAGGTTAAAAATAAGGTCAATATTTCATGTGTCTTAGTTTTTACTCAAATGTCTTCATTTTCACTATACAAGTTACTGATAACTTCGATATCCTATTGACCAAATTTTAGATAAATATTCTGAAGGGTAAGGTCAAAGGTCAAGGTCAAAGGTAAAAATATTTGTTTTACTAGTATTTCTTATATTAACTGTTAGATTCTCACTAAACTTACCATGTATATTCGGAATACTTAGGGCAAGGTCATACAAAAACAAAACAATTCTATATGAAAGGTCAAGTTCACAGGTCAAGGTCAAATAAAAGGTCAATATGCTAATTTCATTACTTTTCATGCAAACTTCACAACATTTGGCGATATAGTTGCACTTTAAATGAAAAGGAAAATAATAAATTTTGAGATATATGAAGGTAAGGTCAAAGGCCAAGGTCAATTATTCTATAAATACATATGAAACTAACTGATGGGTTTTAATGAAATTAGTCATGCTTATTTGATTCTTCTGGGCAATGTCAATTTTTGTTTGTATGCTCTTTCATAAAGGTCAGGGTCACAGGTCATGGTGAAAGGTCAACTTATACTAATGATTTTTAGTTTGAATTCATATGTCTTCATTTTCAGTTTACAAGTTACTGGTAACATTGATATCGTATTGCCAAAATTTTAGATACATATTCCAAAGGGTAAGGTCAAAGTTCAAGGTCAAAGGTCAAAATAGTATTTTTACTAGTATTTCTCATATTAACTGTTAGATTCTCACTAGCCTTACCATATATATTCGGAATACCTAGGCCAAGGTCATACAATAAACTATTTTATTCCATATGAAAGGTCAAGGTCACAGGTCATGGTCAATATGTTATTTTCTTTACTTTTCATGCAAACTTCACACAATTTGGTGAGATAGCTGCACTTTTAAGTGCAAAGGAAATTAATAAATGTTGAAACACATAAAGGTCAAGATAAAGGTCAAAGGTCAAGGACAATTATTCTATTAATATATATGAAACTAACTGATGTGTTTTATGAAATTAGGCATGCGTATTTGATGTTCATGGGCAATGTCAATTCAAACAAAAATTTACTCCTACATAAAGGTCACAGGTCAAGGTCAAAGGTCAACTTTTATTTAAAAAAAAAGATTAGGCTACTAATTTTTTAGAACACTGGCTGTGTTATGGCTTATTACTTCACTATAGCCTAATATATATCAAAGTTCACATAAATATTGTAATAGTTAAGGTCAGAGGTCAAGGTAAAAAAAATTGTATTTGTCATTTTCCATAAACTCCTCCTTGACTGTTCAATGTATTGTCATAATATTACACAGGCAAATTCAGTTGGTCAATGTGACGACCACCCAAAAATATGTATTTTACTTTTAGTCAAAGGTCAAAGGTCAAGGTCACAATATATGATCACTATTTGTAATCAATAAGTTTTTATATGAATTAAGCTACACCATATTCATAATGCTAGTTAATGCGAACATTGCTGTTAAGCTAACTAAATCCTTGATAAGAAATTCTAAGGTCGAAGGTCAAAGGTCAAGGTTAAAGGTCGATATATGCTTTTTACTAGTATTTCTTATTTAATGTAAGATTCTCATTAGGCATATCATGCATATTCGGAATGCCTAAACCAAGGTCATACAAGAATAAACATAATTCCATTTGATAGGTCAAGTTCACAGGTCAACGTCAAATATTAGGTCAATATGCTCATTTCTTTACTATTCATGTAAACTTCACAAAATTCGTTGAGACAGTTGTGCATTGAGGGAAAATTAAAATGTTAAATTTTCAGAGATCTTTAAGGTCAAGATGAAGGTCAAAGGTCAAGGTCAACTATTCCTTTGATACCTCTGAAACTAACTGATGATCTTTAATGAAATTTGACACACTTATTTGATTTTCTAGAGTTACATCAAAGCGAACAAAAATATAATTCTACATAAAGGTCAAGGTCACAGGCCAAGGACATAAGTTAACCTTCATCATAATTTGTTTTCTTTTTTCGATAAGCTGACAACTGTTAGTTGCATTTTACTTAAATAATATATACTGTATATATATATATGTATATATATATAGGTATATATATTATAATACTTAAGGTTAAATGTCAAGGTCAAAGAACAAAAGAAGAGTGTTGATAATTGTCTTTAAACTCTTCCTAGGCTGTTTAACCCTTTGTGTACCGGTGACGTGTTTTTTATTGTATTCTAGCTAAAATTAGACGATTTTGTGGAGCTTATGAAGGATCTGTGGTAGTAAAAAGGGTTAAGCTAGTTGAAAGCCTGCTAATTTTATGGAGGCCCTTCATAAACTAAATATAATCGTCTTAGTATCCAGTATGAAATGAAACCGACAAAACTGTACTGAAGGGTTACGTATCGTCACCAAATTTTGCTAGTAAATTTGGTTGGCCAATGCAACGATTGTCCAAATTTATTTATTTATTTTTTATTCAAAGGTCAAGGTGAATGGTAAAGGTCACAGATTATGGCCACTATTTCTTTCTTATAGATATTTTATATATATGTTATATATATATATATATATATATATATATATATATATATATATATATATGTATATATATATATATATATATATATATATATATGTATATATATATATATATATATATATATATATATATATATATATATATATATATATATATATCTATATATATATATATATATATATATATATATATATATATATATACAGTATATACTGTATATATATATATATATATATATATATATATATATATATATATATATATACTGCATATAAACCTATTTTACGTAAGAGATTCAAAACTCCTTGCAGAATTATAGGTCGCAGAGTTGCGTATGCAGTTTTTATTATTATTTATTTTTAATTTTTTGAGTAGTGCGAAAACTGCACACCTACTTTATCATTATTATTAGTATTATTATTATTAGTAGTAGTATTATTATTATACTCAGAGAGGTAAGAATATTGGTATTGAAGTAATTTTGATCATCGCCATAAAATAAATTCATTAACAATATGATTTAGTAAGAGTAGTAGTAGTAGTAGTATGTTCTCATCATAATTTTCAGCATTCCACATCTCTTCTTGCAAAAAATCACCACAAATCTAATCAAGGCGAAAATGTGACTGCGCTAACAAGAAGAATGAAATTATGGAATGGTAACAAGATGGATGACTTACTCAATGAAGCCAGAGCATTACAAGGGAGACAAGGCAGGCGGCGGCAAAAAAGGGAAAACAATGAAGACGAGGCCAGGAGATTCGGCGACCAGATGAGACAAGGAAAAGTGACACCTGCAATACGGTCCCTGACAAAGGAGGCAGTTTGTGAGTTGCTGCCTATCACAGGAAACACCATCCAAATGTTGAAAGAGAAACATCCACAACCTAGTATCCACGAGAGTCAGAGGCTAGAGGGTGATTATATACCACCGAACACCGTCATATACGAACGAATCACAGGCGAAATGATTTGGAAAAAGGCTCTAGGGACACAAGGCAGTGCAGGCCCATCAGGGCTGGATGCAAACGGCTGGAGGACAATCCTGAGTAGAGCAATCTTCGGACTAGCAGCAACAGACTTATGTAGGGCTCTGGCAGTTCTTGCAAGAAAGATGACCACCCAAAATTGTCAACATTTGGAGGCTTACACAGCTTGTCGCCTAATACCTTTAGACAAGAATCCAGGGTGCAGACAGGTAGGAGTGGGTGAAGTGCTGAGAAGAATCATTGGAAAATGCATAATGGAAGTGGTGAAAGACGATGTGCGGTCAGCGGCCGGTAATCTCCAAGTGTGTGCCAGCCACCAAGCAGGGGGAGAGGCAGCAATTCATGACATCAAAAAATATATGAGCAAGTGGACTGTGAAGCTGTGCTGCTAGTGGATGCAACAAACGCCTTTAACACCATCAACAGAAAGACGGCAATACATAACATCAAAGTAAAATGCCCCAGCTTTGCCACCTATGTAGAGAACACCTATAAAAAGCCTGCGGACCTCTTCATAGTAAACAACCAGAACACACGAAGGGGATCAACTCTGAAATCAATGGAAGGAACCACACAAGGTGATCCAGTAGCAATGGCAATGTACGCTTTAGGTCTCTCTGTGTTGCTAACCTTAACAAGCCATGACGTGACGCAAGTCAAGCAGGTGGCCTATGCAGACGATCTAACTGGAGCGAGAAAGGTCAACAATCTCAAGCACTGGTGGGAGCAAATATCAGAGGTAGGACCAGAAATAGGGTACCATCCAAATGCCAGAAAGTTAATACTAATAGTAAAACCAGAATAATTATGAAAGGGCGGTAGAAGCTTTCAGCGGTAGTGAAGTGGTAGTAACAAAGGACGGACAACGTCACCTTGGGGCGGTGATCGGCACGGAAGAGTTCAAGAACAAATACATAGAGGAGAAGGTCAGAGAATGGGTAAAAGAAATTGAGAAACTGGCCAATATTGCAAAGACGGAACCACAGGCTGCGTATTCGACATTCACATATGGGGTCAAATCTCGCTGGACCTACTTGATGCGAACCATTCCAAATGTGAGCGCATTACTTCAACCGCTGGAAGATGCCATCAGAGACAAACTCATCCCAGCGTGGATAAAGTCGCACACCCCGAATGCTACAGAGAGGGAGCTGCTCACACTGCCTCCTAGGTTGGGAGGGATGGGAATCATCAACCCAGTGAAGAGGGCGATAACGGAATACCAGAACTCGGTAAAGATAACAGGATCTCTCACTGACCGTATCGTAGCACAAGATTCTGACGGTGAAGTAGACTAGGCAGACATCTACAACATCAGAAAGACCATCAGGTCAGAGAGGCAAAACTCACAGAAAAATGACCTGGCACAATTGATGGGACAACTTCACCCGAGACAAACAAGAAAACTACAAATAGCACAAGAATCGGGCGCTTCAAATTGGCTGACAACACTACCAATCAAGGCAAAAAGCTTCAATCTCAACAAACAAGAATTTAATGATGCTATTGCACTGAGGTATGATTGGCCGATTGAAGGACTGCCCGATCGATGCGTTTGTGGTACCATCAACGATGCAGACCACTCCATGATATGTAAGAAAGGAGGATTCATCAGCATCAGGCACGATGAAATAAGAGATGTAACAACGAATATGCTCAGGGAGGTGTGTAGAGATGTGGTGAGCGAACCATCACTCATTCCCTTGGGTGGAGAGATCATGCAGCACAGGACGGCCAACACATCCAATGAATTATTATGTTCTATCCAACAACCAACTCTACTCCTAAAATCGATTAATGACATTTAACACACACATGTGGCAGTCCGTGGATTCGAACCCAGGATGCTCACACCAAAAATCAACACCTTATGCATTGCGCCACGAAGACAGTTAAAGAATGGTGGACACTGCCTACGATTTATTATGCAACTTCGAATCTTGCATATCAATCTAAGCATGTACACACATCCCAACTGCAACTCACGTAGGCTATGCATATGTGAATGGAAAGAGCAATTAATGGGGCCTTAACCACTAGGGAAGTCCTCTCGATAAATTACTCCTGAACCAATATCAATTATTATGTTCTATCCAACAACCAACTCTACTCCTAAAATCGATTAATGAAATTTAACACACACACGTGGCAGTCCGTGGATTCGAACCCAGGACGCTCACACCGAAAATCGACACCTTATGCACTGCGCCACAAAGACAGTTAAATAATGGTGGACACTGCCTACGATTTATTATGCAACTTCGAATCTTGCATATCAATCTAAGCATGTACACACATCCCATCTGTAACTCACGTAGGCTATAGCAAGATTGGACGTTAGTGCAAGAGGCTTTTGGACAAATACACAGCGAGCGTTCTTTGACATAAGAGTATTTGACCCAATGGCCCACAGCTACAGCGAGCTGTCTCTGGAGGCTGTACACAAGAGGAACGAACGAGAGAAGGTCAGAACATATGGAGAAAGGATCTTACACGTCGAACATGGCAGCTTTACCCCACTAGTCTTCACCACATCAGGAGGGATGGGACCCAGGGCCCAGTGCTTCTATTCAAGGCTATCAGAGATCATCGCAGAGAAGAAGCAACAGCCTAGGAGCCACGTCGTAGCCTGGATGAGGTGCCGTCTATCTTTCTCATTGCTCAGATCAGCACTTCTATGCCTGTGGGGAACAAGAAGGTCTGCACCACAACCAGTGACGGTGGCAGAAGTAGACTACGAGGCAGCAGTGACAGAGGGTCGCATAGGAAGGAGACTGGATTGAAGTTGCATGGTGTAGAATAGTAGTGTCTGATGCTTGTGAAATAAAATATGTGTACAATATTAAATATAAGGTAGTGGTGGTGGTGGTGGTGGAAGTGGTGATGTGATGGTAGTAGTAGTTACATGAAATGTATGAAAAATATTAAATACAAATTAATGTAGTAGTAGTAGTAATCCACGATGATGAGTCTGAGTGCTTACCCCGGAATAGGAAGTAGCTGAATCACAACCAAGTCGGGCGCTTTGATGACTGTTCTGACCGAATTTAGGGTCCAAAGAGGGGATGCACAGGCTGAGTGGTAGTATTGGGAAAAAAAAAAAAAAAAAAAAAAAAAAAAATAGTATTAGTATTAGTAGTAGTTTTTAGTAGTAGTACCACTAGTAGTAATAGTACTACTATGCCTGCGGGGAACAAGACTGTCTGTACCACAACCAGCGACGGTGGCAGAAGTGGACTACGAGGCAGCAGTGGCAGAGGGTCGCATAGGAAGGAGACTAGATTGAAGTTGCATGGTGTTGAATAGTAATATCTGATGCTTGTAAAATAAAATGTATGAACAATATTAAATAAAAATCAATGTAGTAGTAGTAATCCACGATGATGAGTCTGAGTGCTGACCCCGGAATAGTAAGTAGCTGAATGACAACAAAGTCAGGCGCTTTGATGACTATTCTGACCTAGTCTAGGGTCCAAAGAAGGGATGCACAGACTGAGTGGTTGATTAAAAAAAAAAAAAAAAAAAAAAAAAAAAATATATATATATATATATATAATAATAGTAGTAGTTGTTGTTGTTGTTGTTGTTGTAGAAGTTATACTATTAGTTGTAATGTAGTTTGTATTTTGAGTTGGTCATAGTAGCATATTAAAGTTTTATATAAAGTTAATATTGTTTAGGAAGAGCTTGTTCTGTGGATGACAATTATAGCAAAAAATAACATCCATAGAAGATCCGATGACGCATTTTTTTCCTGTTTTCAGGCTATTATTATACGATTTTATTCAGATTAGTAAGAGTATACGACAGTCAGAGCGTTAATTGGAATAGTCTTTTCCCTTTCAATTACCACAGATCCTTCCAAAGTTATGTACAATCGTGTAAAGATAGTCAAAATTAACTGTCAAAACACGGCCTAATCTTCAAGGGAACTTTCTAAAGTACTTCGTCCGTGTATCAAAGTGCGCTTGATATATGTGTAATTGTCCTAGGTTCGAATCACAGGAGTACCACACGTATATATTAAATTAATTTATTTAAGGGGGGATGGGCGTAGTTTATTTAATTATATATTTATCTTATTATTATTCCTTTAATTTCCTCCCTAGACCTCCATCTACATTCTACAGTATCTTTAAACACACATCCCCACATCCCCTTCAAGGAGATATTTGTACATTTTTCGACAGAAAAATTGTCCGACCGAAGGCCAGTTCCTCTAAAATCACAGGCTCGCTGTCTCTTGCCAGGAAAAAAATTACACCTAAATGACACAAAAGTTCTTAATATGGACAAAGGAATGGGGCGAAAGTCTTTAAATCGCCAAACTAATGGGACGAACGTCTTATAATCTGAAAACGAATGGAACTGAACATGAGGGAGAAGAGGGGCCAGAAAAAAACATCCTCCCTTCACTAATTAGGTTTATTTGTAAATTGAATCAACTTACAAACAAAACTAATTATTGGTGACATAGGAAGTTATACGTTCCTTGAGCTAGGGTTAAGAAGAGTGTGTCCAGGACTGTACACTAAGGCTAAGGAAACACAACTGTATTGGTAGTTGTTGTTGTTGTTGTTGTTCCCTAAGCTGCCTGGCCGAACAGCCCCGTGTATTGGTAGTAAACCTAGATGTTAAAACAATGTTGGTGCAGCTTGTTGCTACTTGAAGGTCACTGGCATAACATAACTTACCCTCAGTCTTCATCACATAACAACCAAAAACAACCCACAAACATTGCTAGAAAAACTACCCGGAGAAAAGAACCCCGAAAAAAAACCCCGAGAAAAAGAACCCCGAAAAAAAAAAGAGAAAAAGAACCTCGAAACATTGCAAGACGAAAGTTGCTCATCGAAAAGTGCTGGAAAAAGCGCTAGTGTGACCAGGTTGTCAATCCAGAGCAATTTTGTTGGAAGAGTTGACGGGTTATTAGGGTTCCAAAAAGCCTCCCATCTTCCAGATAGGCACGAGGATAATGAAGGTGTGGCAGCAGAGGGAGGCGGTTTGATAAACCAAGAGAGATCCATCCATAATATTGTATGCCAAGACAGGGGCCTGGATATACTGATAACATGGTGGTGGTGGAGAGTGGTGGTGGTGGAGAGTGGTGGTGGTGGTGGTGGTGTTGGTGATGTTGCTGTTGTTGTTGCCTGTATGATGATTGATGACTTAAGTTGATCGATTCCTATTATTGTATGCCAAGACAAGGGCCTGGATATATACTGATAACGTACGTGGTGGTGGTGGTGGAGATTGGTGGTGGTGGTGGAGAGAGGTGGTGGTGGTGGAGATTCGTGGTGGTGGTGGGGGAGATTGGTTGTGGTGGAGGTTGAGAGTGGTGGTGGTGGTGATGGAGAGTGGTGGTGGTGGTGGAGAGTGGTGGTGGTGGTGGTGATGGAGAGTGGTGGTGGTAGTGGAGAGTGGTGGTGGTGGTGGTATTGTATGCCAAGGAAGGGGCCTGGATACACTGAAAACATGGTGGTGTTGGAGAGAGGTGGGGTGGTGGAGAGAGGTGGTGGTGGCGGTGTTAGTGGTGGTGGTGGTGGTGGAGAGAGGTGGTGGTGGTGGTAGAGATTGATGGTGGAGGTGGAGAGTGGTGGTGGTGGTGGTGATGGATAGTGGTGGTGGTGGTGGTGGAGACTGGTGGTGGTGGTGGTGGTGATGGTGTGACGCCTCCCGGCGCTAGCAGAATGGTTGCGTGGGGCATTGCAGCTCGCTAGCGCTCGCCAGGATGGGGGGATGGGCTACAGTTGTCCTAGAATGATCTGCTTTATGTAATTAGTGTCGTGTTGCCACAGACAGTCTAGAAATGGTCTTTGTTTTGGTCTGTGACTGCGCCTTATATTTTATATTCGCTATAATATAAATGTTGCTTGTGTGGGAGGCGAGCGAGAGAGGGTGAGGGAGTACACCTGGCAGCGGGGTGAGCTATGACGCGGCTCGCTTGGGCGCTGACGGCGTTGGCGGCCGGGTGGTCAACTAGTCCCTTCCCGTCGCGGCCGCGTGTTCTTTACCAGCTCAGAGCTTGCCTGACACGCGTATCGCCTACATCCTTTGCAATTCTGTCCCCCATACTCGCCAGTTTGCATACTATTTCTCTCTCTCGACTTCTCCTTTCTCATTCTCTAATCTTTATTAAACTCAACATCCCTTCTGGTTTCAGCATAGACGTTCACCGTCGACCAGTCATATTGTACGCGAAGCTCTCAGATATTTCCATGTATTAGGTTAAGGAGGTATTATGCTTTATTGAGGTTAGAGAGACGGACTTTTCCGTATGTGTCCACTCTCGGGAAGGTTGTAGACCGGTATATGGCTCCCTGGCAAGGTGTTGAGTGATTCTGCTTGGTTATCTAAAGCTAGACTAGGGGTAAGGTTACTGTGTCTTTGTCTCCGATGTGTGCAGTGTTAGCTAAGCCCTGCACGACATCGACAGGTACTGTGGGAGCCTAAGTTGTCTTCGGGTGGGTTTACTTTGCGAGCACAGCGCTGTGGTGTGAGAGGGCCATAGCCTATCCCTCACAACATAGTGCTGCCTCTTTGTGTTGACTTCTGAGGGATCGCCAGGATAGAGCTAGGTACTAGAGACCTAGATTTATCAAGAGAGCATCCCCGTCATATAACGTAATCTTCATTATACCACCTTCGGACAACGTTAGGCTACGACCCGCATGCTCACCCATTGTTGCCCTGCCTTGATACCCCAGCTAGACTTTATTAACTGAGCAGACACTGGTTAGAGATAAGCCCCCATTATTATATGTATGCAGCATTATTATTCACTGCACTTTTGAGCCGAGGTTGTTGTTGAGTTGCACAACCCTAGTAGGCTGTTGCGTTGTGTCACGAAGCATTTCTTTAGTTGCCGAGCATTACTACCTTTGCGCCGTCTTTATTATTCACCTGCCTATTATTACTATATGTCCTAGTATTTATTGTGACCCGTATTCTGCATTATAATTGTTCAAGATTCTTTACGAACATCTTTCCAGCATCAGACTTATTTCAGAAGTTTCCAGTTGATGTTGCAGGACTAGCATTGCACTTTCTTTAATACAGGAGTGCCAGTTATTTGAGTATCTACCGTAACGTTAATTAATCACGTTAACTATCTTTTCTTTGTGTAACCTAATCGAGTAATCTTTTACTGTTTGAGAATAGGCTGTTTCATCGAGCGTCAGCCTAGTGTGTGTGCACCAGTTACCGAGTCATAGGATACCTCGTTGTCCAGGCACGACTCAGGGCGGTAATGGTGTTTTGTTTTCCAGTGTTTAAGGCAGGGGTTGGATCTAGTGTTACCGTTGTTGCATTTTGCCATTATCTAGTCCAATGTTGAAGAGCCCTGTGTCTTTGAGAACCTGGATCGTAACAAATGGCGACCTAGCTCAGGATCTTGTGAACTAAGAGATAATTGCAGGATTGTTGTGGTCATTTGTTATATTGAGGAATATAGTGGGCACGTTAATTTTTTTTGGCAAAGTAGTATAGCACTTGAGAGTCTTCAGACATTTTTGGCAAGTGAATAGTGCTACATAAGAGTTTGGGGTACTTCTTTTCTGAATATTGTGGTGAGAAATTTTTGTGAGCATCATGTCTTATACCGGGTCAGAGGACAATGGAGACACAGTACGTAATGTCGAAACTGAGGAACAGCAGCATGATGAAAGGGTTAATCGGGTGAACTGTGAGGAGGATGCTAGGATATTTTTGCAATGGCCTGTTACTGCCGAGCGGTTGGAGGGTATGGATCGGTACAGTCTTCAATGCCTGACCACAGCTATCGGTCATGCGGTTACTAGCAGCATGACCAAGGATAACTTGATAACGTGTGTACTGGGCAGGGTGACTGGTGAGCGAGATGGGTTGAGTGCTCAGAGCCCTTCGGCCATGCTTCCCCTACACTCGACTCCCAGCCATCCCAGTAGTTTGCCGACCCCGGGTACGCTTCCGCAGTTGGGTGGTGACTGGCAGGGTGGGTTGCCCCTGGGGGGACCACCGGTAATTTCAAACATTGTAGCACCTTCACCTCCTCAAGGGTTAACTCCCGAATTATTGCTTCAGCTCGAATTAGCTAAGATCCAGCAGCAAATAGAATCAGCTAAGATCGAAGAGAGAAAGGCTATCAGGGCATCTGAGATTCAACAGCAACAAATGGCATGTGAGCTTCAGCAGCAAACAGAGCTAGCAAAAATCCAAGCTGATTTAGAGTCGACTAGGTACTGTGCCGACATGGACGTAGAGAAGTCGCGAGTAGAGACAACGGGACAGCGACTTGGGGCTGGTAACCGTGTTCATGAGCAGTCTCTCTCGCACTTATTGAAACTGGTTCCGGTGTTTGATGAGAGTGGTGTAACAGAATTTTTCACACGCTTTGAGAAGAAGTGCCAGATCCACCAGTGGCCTGGGGAGAAGTGGGCAGCCCTTGTTTCCTCTAGACTTGTGGGCAAGGGACTCAGGGCTTATGATGCATTGCCTATAGAGTCTTGTATTATCTATGAGGAACTCAAGGAGGCTGTCCTGAGAGCATACGAACTACAACCAGAGACGTACAGGTTGAAGTTCCGGGGTGTTACCAAGGGTCGGGAGAGCACCTTTTTGGAGCATGCCCGGGAGCTGTCCGATGCTTTTGGGAATTGGTTGAGGTCGGAGAAAGCTACTACGTTTGACGACATTAAACAGTTGGTGCTTTTAGAGCAGTTTTTCAAATGCACGGGCGGCGACCTGACGTTAAACCTTAAATAAAAGCAACCAAAAACTCTACAGGAGGCAGCTGAGATGGCTGACCTCCGGCTATCACTAATTCGTGGGTGCGGGTCTGCCCAGCATAGTGAGGCAGGTAACAAGGGGCGTGACGCCCCACCCCCCCGAGTTAGTGATATACCTTATGCAAACAAGTACAAGAGCCATGATATCAAGACTGACCACAAGACTAGCACCGTCCCATTTAAGAAGGGGCCGGGCCCTTCCCAGTACCAAGGGAAGCCCAAAGGGGAGTTGGAGTGTTATCATTGTCATAAAAAGGGGCACTTTGCAAGAGTCTGTCCTAGCAAACCACCTACAGCAGCTGTGTCTTTGGCCTGCAACATTGGTGTGTCTCCGAAGTCATCTGAGTTTGCCTGGGGCAGTTCGTCAGAGGCTGAGGCACAGCCAATGCAGAAGCACCTGGGAGGCTCGAACCCTGCTCAGTATGTTTTTTGCGACCATAGAGGGCGGGGTTGCGTGATGTGGGCGGGGCGCAAGCATGGAGTAGAGGTCTTGCGTGATACAGGTGCTTCCCAGACTCTGATGAAAAACTTGACTGGCTACCCTATAAACGCGGCTCGGGTGGTGGTGGTGCAGGGTATTAATGCAGCTCGGTCATACCCGCTGGTGCGGCTGGAGTTGGAGGTGGATGGTGTGGCACGTGAATTGGATGTCGGGATTGTGGAGAAACTGCCAGTGGAGGGCGTCGACCTTCTTCTCGGCAACGACTTTGCAATGCCCGCTTCTGAGGTTCTACCCTTAGTCGTTGCCGAGAGGCCGGCCGACGTGAGTAGGGAAGAGCAAGAGTGGGTCGAGCGGTGACAGACACAACCCATGGCGTGTGTTGTCACCCGAGCTCGGGCAGCTAAAGTGTCACAGCCTAGTCCTCCGTCTTCAGACCAGCGGAGGAACGATCAACAGGAGGAGGCTAAAGCTGGAGTTGGTTTTAAGAGTTTTGACTCGGCGGCTCTCCTGGGTGATTCAGTATTAGCACCATTACTTAATTCTGGAGTAGCCCCTGGGCCTGTCATCGAGAGTGACGAGGCTGGGCATGACGAGTCTCCACGACAGCAACGTTATGTACATCGAGAGAGACAGAGGGAGCAGCCCAGTATCGGGGAAGGTCATGCATTGCTCCGGGAGCAGTTAGATCGCTTGGCACCCTCAGATATACGTCGGTTGCAACTAGAGGACCCTGAGCTCCAAACGTGTGCTAATGGAGCTGTAGAGCTCGACGAGGACGGCGATGCACAGCCAGGAGATTTTTTTTATTTAGAAGGCACCCTCTATAGGCGTTTTCAAGACCCTAAACGTAGTTGGCAAGAGGGGTCCGGAGTAGTGGACCAGTTGGTGGTGCCACGGGAGTGCAGGGATAGCCTACTGGGGTTGGCGCATGACATACCACTGGCAGGACATCTAGGGGTGAGAAAAACGGTGGCGGCTTTAGAAAAATTGTTTTGGTGGCCGGGGTTGAAGGGGCAGGTGGTAACCTGGATAGCAAGGTGTCATACGTGCCAGAGGGTTGGAAAACCTAACCAAACAATTCCGAGAGCCCCGTTGCACCCCCTTCCTGTCAGTGGACCGCCCATCCGTAAGGTCATCATTGATATGGTCGGACCCCTACCCCCTACTAGTGCCGGTAATACATTTCTATTAACTATCATGGATGTGGCCACTCGTTATCCTGATGCATATCCAATGAGAAATGGCACGGCGAAAACTGTTGTCTGGAACCTGCTCTTGTATTGCTCGCGGTATGGTTACCCGCAAGAGGTGCAATCGGACCAAGGTTCTAATTTTACATCTAATCTGTTCAAACAAACTATGATTCAGCATGGCATCAGCACTGTCGTCTCTTCTGCGTATCACCCGGAGAGTCAAGGGGTGTTGGAGAGGTGGCACGCCACGCTGAAAAGCATGCTTCGATGTTATTGCGCAGAGAACGGAAAGGATTGGGACCTTGGTCTGCCGTATGTTTTGTTCGCGGCAAGAGAAGTACCTGGAGAGAGTCTCGGTTTCAGTCCGAATGAGCTTGTTTTCGGGCATCAGGTGAGGGGCCCTCTCCACATGGTGAAGGAGATTTGGGAGGGTACCGCTAAGCCATGTTCTATGTTGAGATACGTCCTCGAGAGCAGAGAGAGAATGCTTAGAAGTCTGGAGCTGGCCGGGCGTAATTTGGTGAGTTCGCAGGCCCGTATGAAGGACAGGTACGATACTAAGGCGAAACTCCGGGAGTTTCAGGTAGGTCAAGAGGTGTTGGTCCTGTTGCCTTTGGCAGGTCATCCTCTGGCTGCCAAGTACGCTGGGCCTTATCGGGTGGTGTCAAAGATCTCCGATCTAGATTACCTCGTTGCCACTCCAGACCGGAAGAAGCGTAACCAACTATGCCACATTAATTTGTTGAAGGAGTATGTGAGGCGCCCACCTGAGTCACTAGCTGTCCCTGTGTTGACCTGCTGCAGTCATGGTGGAGAAGGAGAGGGGGGCAGCAATGACCAGGTGGATGATAACTGGGATTGTCATGTCTCGGCTGATCAGTGGGCGGGGAATTCGAGCCAATATGCGCTCATGATGCTCTGGCGCACCTGCCGGAGGAACAGCAGGTGGCAGTGCAGCGCCTGTTAGATTCATACCTCACTGTATTTGCCGAGCACCCAGGCCTCACTACTCAAGCGGTGCATGACGTCGATGTAGGAGAGCACCCCCCCTTCATGTCGATACCTTATCGGGTGCCACCCATTAAACTCCCAGCGCTCAGGGAGGAGCTGGAGTATATGCTGGCGAGAGGCTTGATCGAGAAGGGGGCAGTACGGTGGACTTCTCCTGTCACTCTGCAGCCCAAACCTGATGGAAAAGTTCGGTTCTGCATTGACTTTAGGCGGTTGAACAGGTTGACCCCCACCAGTGCATATCCTCTTCCCCGGGTGGATGACAGTGTGGATAAGATCGGGAAAGCAAGGTACTTGACCAAGGTAGACCTCGTCAAAGGCTACTGGCAAGTACCACTGTCTGAGCGGGCTAAAGAGGTGTGCGGGTTTGTGGTGGATGGCAGTACTTACCGTTGCAACGTGATGCCATATGGTCTGAAAAATGCACCGGCCACTTTCCAGAGCTTAATGAACGACATCGTAGCAGACATCCCAAACTGTACTGTCTACCTTGATGACGTGATCATTTATGACAACGATTTCCAAAGTCACTGTGAGCACATAGAAGCCTTATTTAGTCAACTTAGTAAAGCAGGCTTGGTGGTTAATCTGGGCAAGTGTGACTTTGTGCAAGCCACGGTGCAGTATCTGGGGTTTGTGGTTGGGTTAGGGCAGGTGAGCCCGCCCCAACAGAAGATACAGGCTATCGACTTGTTCCCCAGGCCGACCACCAAGCGGCAGATCATGAGATTTTTGGGCATGATTGGGTATTACCGCCGCTTTATAAGAGGCTATTCTACTGTGTTAGCTCCTTTGACAGATTTACTAGCCAAAGATAAAAAGTTCCGCTGGGCACCTGAGTGTGAGCAGGCGTTTCGAGTAGTTAAACACCTTTTATGCACTCACCCTATCCTCAGGGCCCCGGACTTTGAACGACCATTTCAGTTGGCGACTGATGCCAGCGGAGTAGGGGCTGGTGCCGTACTTTTGCAGACAGACGAGGAAGGTCTTGAGCATCCAGTCAGTTTCTTTTCAAAGAAATTTAATTCAGCACAGAAAAACTATTCGGTTGTTGAAAAGGAACTGCTGGCAATCGTGTTAGCGCTCAGACACTTTGAGGTCTATGTGCCTGCCTATGGGCCAGTCGTGGTAGTGTATACCGACCACCACCCGCTTAAATTCCTCAATCAATTCCACAACCGGAATATGAGGCTGACCAGATGGTCGCTCATGTTGCAAGAGTACAACTTAGACATTCGCCATATTGCCGGTTGTGAGAATGTGATTGCGGACTGTTTGTCGCGGGTGGAGGATCCGGGGTAGGCTACCACAGTATGTTGGTATAGCCGCCTGTCTTGGCTCGCGGTGTATTTTTGCGCTGGTGCTTGTTGGCTCGCGTGTGTAGCATCAGCGTAGGGTCGCAGGGCAGGAGTTGTTGGCTTTGATTAGAAGAAAATTAGGCTACATCTATAGTAGCCGCCAAAAACAACATTAAAATAAAATATGAAAAATTAAATAAAAACTCTTTCTTTTTGATAATTAATTTTAAGATAATATTGTAGCTGAGTACTGAGTGCAGATGATTTTTCCTCAGTAGGCTGTGCTTCTTAAAGCTCGCTCTGGGAGCACAATGTTATGAATTAATGTATTATATTTGGGAAGGGTGATAAGACTTTTTTTATATATAAATGTTGTTGTATTTTTTTTGAGGAGACTGAGCTTGCATTCCATGAGTGGCAGAGTGGTTAGGAGTGGCAGATTCTAGCGACATTCTGCCTGTTCAGATATGGGCTCATGGTTGAGTGTCCCATATCTTGGGGGGGGTGTGACGCCTCCCGGCGCTAGCAGAATGGTTGCGTGGGGCATTGCAGCTCGCTAGCGCTCGCCAGGATGGGGGGATGGGCTACAGTTGTCCTAGAATGATCTGCTTTATGTAATTAGTGTCGTGTTGCCACAGACAGTCTAGAAATGGTCTTTGTTTTGGTCTGTGACCGCGCCTTATATTTTATATTCGCTATAATATAAATGTTGCTTGTGTGGGAGGCGAGCGAGAGAGGGTGAGGAAGTACACCTGGCAGCGGGGTGAGCTTTGATGCGGCTCGCTTGGGCGCTGACGGCGTTGGCGGCCGGGTGGTCAACTAGTCCCTTCCCGTCGCGG
>CM064556.1:1943324-1948324 GCA_032716605.1 Paralithodes platypus | reverse complement strand
AAGGTACTCCCAGAGACATTACCCAGATTACGGTTTAAAGGGGGGTGGGTCATTTTTCTGGCCCCCTTTCTTCCTTATGTTTATCCCCATTATTTTTGTTTTATATTTTAAGACGTCTGTTTTATTAGTTTGGCAATTTTAAGACCTTTTGTGCCACTTAAGTGTCGATTTTTTTCCTGGCGAGCGATACCGAGCCTGTAATTTAGGAGTGTGACATTAACCACTCCGTTAGAACGGCATGGCTTGTCCTACAGTGACTCGCTAGGATCGCCAGGGCAGTGGATGTGGCTACAGTTGATGTATTGTTGTGTGCTTTATTTCATATGAAAGCTCGTGTCATGGGCAGTCCAGAAAGGCTCTTTGTTTTCACCCATGTCAAGGCTTTATATATTTAATTGCAAAGTATATGTTTTATCATTAAGTAGTAATGATAGGATTTGAGAGAGAGAGAGAGAGAGAGAGTAGAACAGAGTGTGGGGAGGCGCGCAGTGTTTTGCTATACTCGATGACGTCATAGCTGGCTGGCCTCGGGGATTGGTTAGAGGAGTTTTTTACCATGCTTGGTGACGTCATGTTTAGCTAGCTTCTTTAGTATTGGCTAGAGGACTTGTTACCGCTTTCCCACGCGGTTCGAACTAGTGCTAGTATATATACTGCTCTCTGGCCAATCTCTCCCTCAGATTTGGTTTCTAGAACGCATCCCTCTTATCCCTTTGATACCTGTCCACCTCTCTTCACCTGAGAACCTTTTCCTCTGCCTATCTCTCTCATTTTCCATATCTTTCACCACCTTTTATTAATATTATACCCCCTCTGGTTAACTCTGCATAATCAGCTTCATGATGGCCAGTTGTATTGTGCGTTAAGGTCTTATATAACCCATGTATGTTAGTTGTTAAGATAAGTTGATCACGAAGTATTGGTTGGCATTCATGTTGTTCAGTACCGCTTCCTATAATTATTAGTGTTCTGCTGGATTAGATAATGCTAGACTAGGAGTCTGATACTATAAGGTATTGTTTCCGATGGGTGCTGGCTTTAGTTAAAAGCTGCACGACATACCTGAGAACTGGAGTTGATTGGGTAAATTCTAGTCAGTGTGCCATTGAGAGTAGAGCATGCACGAATGAGGGTTTTTTGCCTATACAATTCTGCACTGTTCTAGGCTCGGTTGTTTGTCTTTGAGGTACGCCAGGAGAACGCTTAATACTTCGGTATTAAGGTTTCTCAAGAGAGCTACCCTTCCCTATAACGTAATATTTGACGCACAGACTTGAGATTTGCACTAGGCTATGCGGCATGCCATGCGCACCAGTATCTCGTATCATTGACTCTAGCTAGACTTTATCAGTCATAGTAGACATTAAGTATATTAAACCAATTACTTTTTTATGCATACCCGTTTATGATTACACAAGCATTTCGCAGCCTAGTTTGATGTATTGAGACACAAACGACTTAGGCTCTTTTTGTTGATAGGAATACTGCATTGTCGTGGCGATTATTATTGTTGTAGCGTTTAGGATATTTTTGGCTCCGACTGCATTATATCTCCTGCCTTTTTGTGTGCATAGCCTGCACGAGCATTGTTCCGCTGCCGGCCTTTTTGGGTTCCATTTCCGATTCGAGCATCTTGATAGCATCTAACATTTAAAGAAGATTCCTTGTTGGTGTTGAAGGACTTTAGTACACTTTCTTTCATGCAGGAGTGCCTGACATTTATTGATTAAAGTAACGTAAGCTGTAACTTCCCTTACCACCTTACTTTGCATACCATAACCAAGGACCTTCGGTTATAGGTAGTAATAGGCTGTTTTCACATAAAAGCCTAGAGTAGACGCACATTTATTGAGAGTTTAATAACCTATTATTGCATATAGAACTCTGGAGAGTATTTGTGTTCTTTGTTCACTGGGAATATACATCAGAGGTTGGATCTAGCGCTTTCCGTTGTAGAATTTATGCCATTACTAGTCCAATGAATAAGAACCCTGATATATTTAAACCTCAGTCGTAACAAATGGCGACCTTACCTAGGATTTGGTGAACCTACATTTATTAGCAGGGAACATTTGTTGTTTTGGGGAATATTTTGCGGGGATCAGCAAGAATAATTTTTTTTTGGCAACATAGTATAGCCCTTGAGTATTTCCGAGAATTTTTGTGTGTATATTGAGGTATAAGAGTTTGGGGTGCTTCTTTTCTGAATATTGAGGTGGGAAATTTTTGTGAGCATCATGTCTTATACCGGATCAGAGGAGAATGGAGACACAGTACGTAATGTCGAAACTGAGGAACAGCAGTATGATGAAATGGTTAATCAGGTGAACTGTGAGGAGGATGCTAGGATATTTTTGCAATGGCCTGTTACTGCCGAGCGGTTGGAGGGTATGGATCGGTACGGTCTTCAATGCCTGGCCACAGCTATCGGTCATGCGGGTACTAGCAGCATTACCAGGGATAACTTGATAACGTGTGTACTGGGCAGGGTGACTGGTGAGCGAGATGGGTTGAGTGCTTAGAGCCCTTCGGCCATGCTTCCCCTACACTCGACTCCCAGCCATCCCAGTAGTTTGCCGACCCCGAGTACGCTTCCACAGTTGGGTGGTGGCTGGCAGGGTTGGTTGCCCCTGGGGGGACCACCGGTAATTTCAAACATTGTAGCACCTTCACCTCCTCAAGGGTTATCTCCAGAATTATTGCTTCGGCTCGAATTAGCTAAGATTCAACAGCAACGAAGGGCAGGTGAGCTTCAGCAGCAATTAGAATTAGCCCAGATAGAAGTGAGAGCCAAGCTAGCAAAAGTCAAAGCTGATTTAGAGTCGACTAGGTACTGTGCTGACATGGACGTACAGAAGTCGCGAGTAGAGACAATGGGGCAGCGATTGGGGCTGGTAACCGTGTTCATGATCAATCTCTCTCGCACTTATTGAAACTGGTTCCGGTGTTTGATGAGAGTGGGGTAACAGAATTTTTCGCACGCTTTGAGAAGTGCCAGGAACACCAGTGGCCAGAGAATAAATGGGCAGCACTTGTATCCTCTAGATTAATAGGCAAGGGTCTTAAAGCCTACGATGCGTTACCTTTGGAGTCATGTATTGTGTATGAGGATCTCAAGGAGGCTGTCCTGAGGGCTTACGAACTGCAACCAGAAACGTACCGTTTGAAGTTCCGGGGTGTAACTAAGGGAAGAGATAGCACCTTTTTGGAACACGCCCGGGACATGTCTGATGCTATGGGGAACTGGCTCCGATCTGAGAAGGTAACAACATTTGATGGACTTAAGCAGTTAATGATGTTGGAGCAGTTCTTTAAGAGCACGGGCGGTGATCTAACTTTTAACTTATAGGAGAAAAACCCAAGAACTCTAGTCAAAGCAGCAGAAATGGCTGATCAACGGCTGTCGTTGATTCGGGGTTGCGGGTCCTCACAGAAGTACGATGCAAGTGCTAGGGACCGTTATCCTCCCTCTCCCCGTAGCAATGACATATTTAAACAAAAGAGCAATGAAACTAAAACTGAATCCAAACCTAACACCACGCCGTATGAGAAAAGTCAGGGGCTTTTTACATCACAGTATAAGCCGAAACCGAAATTTATGTGTTTTAAGTGCCACCAGGAGGGTCATAAGGCAAATGAGTGCCCTAGTCGACCTCCTCCGGCAGCCGTGTCTTTTGCTCACGGCATTGGAGTGTTCAAGAGGACATCGGAGTTTGTTAGAGGCAATTCTTCCGAGGTAAATACACTGCCAGTGCAGAAGGATCCGGAAGGCTTATTCCCTGTCTGTGATGCCTTTAGTGACCACAGGGGACTCGGTTGTGTGGAGTGGGGGGGTAGAAGACATGAGGTGAGAATTTTGCGTGACACTGGGGCATCGCAAACATTGTTGAGGAATTTCACTGGTAAACCTGTAAATACGGCGCGGGTGGTTGTGGTTCAGGGGGTTAATGCAACAAGGTCATACCCGCTTGTAAGAACGAAGATGGAAGTTGATGGTGTGACTCGTGACCTGGATGTAGGAATTTTGGAGAAGTTACCTGTTGGGGGCGTCGAACTCCTTCTCGGCAACGAATTTGCGGGGCCTACTTCTGAGGCTCCACCCTTAGTCGTTGCCGAGAAGCCGGTCGACGTGAGTAGGGAGGAGCAGGAGTGGGTTGAGAAGTGTCCGGTGCAACCTATGGCGTGTGTTGTCACCAGATCTATTGCATCCAGGGAGTCACATTCTGGTCAACAGTCTTTAGACAAGCGGAGGAAAGGTACCGAGAAGGGGTTGAAAGTTGATGCGGTTGAGAGTTTAGTATCAACGGACATTCTCGGGGACTCATTATTAGGACCGATTTTCGAGTCTGGAGAAGACCCATTAACTGTAACTAAGAAGGCAGAGGATGGGCTTAAAAAGACGAAGAGACAGCAACGATTCACAGAGAGAGAGCAACGGGAGGCTAAATTCAGTGTAGGAGGGGGGCATGAGTTGTTTCGCAAACACTTAGATAAGCTTGCTCCTTCGGACATTCGTAAATTGCAATTAGAAGACCCGGAGGTTCTTGAATGTGGTACCGGTGCTGTCGAGTTGAAGGAGGACAGTGATGCACAGTCGGGAGATGTAGCAACAAGGTATCCTGACGCGTACCCTATGAGAAATGGGTCAGCGAAGACGGTGGTCCGAAGCTTGTAAGTGTATTTTTCCCGGTATGGTTACCCGCAGGGGATTCGGTCAGACCAAGGATCCAACTTCACTTCTAACCTCTTTGTTCAAGCAGTGCAGCATCATGGGATTGTTACGGTTGTGTCACCTGCGTATCATCCGGAGAGCCAGGGTGTGTTAGAGCGATGGCACTCAGCCTTGAAATCTGTGCTTCGTTGTTGTTGCTTTGAGAGTGGGAAAGGTTGGGATCTTGGCCTGCCATATGTTTTGTTTGCTGTGCGGGAGGTACCTGGGGAAAGTTTGGGATTTGGACCTAATGAGCTCGTCTTTGGACACCGTGTCAGAGGGCCTCTCC
>CM064556.1:1924700-1943224 GCA_032716605.1 Paralithodes platypus | reverse complement strand
TAGATTTATCAAGAAGCATCCCCATCATATAACGTAATCTTCATTATACCACCTTCGGACAACGTTAGGCTACGAGCCGCATGCTCACCCATTGTTGCCCTGCCTTGATACCCCAGCTAGACTTTATTAACTGAGCAGACACTGGTTAGAGATAAGCCCCATTATTATATGTATGCAACATTATTATTCACTGCACTTTTGAGCCGAGGTTGTTGTTGAGTTGCACAACCCTAGTAGGCTGTTGCGTTGTGTCACGAAGCATTTCTTTAGTTGTCGAGCATTACTACCTTTGCGCAGTCTTTATTATTCGCCTGCCTATTATTACTATATGTCCTATTTATTGTGACCCGTATTCTGCATTATAATTGCTCAAGATTCTTTACGAACATCTTCCCAGCATCAGACTTATTTCAGAAGTTTCCAGTTGATGTTGCAGGACTCAGCATTGCACCTTTTCTTTCATACAGGAGTGCCAGTTATTTGAGTATCTACCGTAACGTTAATTAATCTACGTTAACTATCTTTTCCTTTGTATCAGCCTAATCGAGTAATCTTTTACTGTTTTGAGAATAGGCGTGTTTTCATCGAGCGTCAGCCTAGTGATGTGTGCCACCAGTTACCGAGTCCATACGGATACCCTCGTTGGTCCAGTCTCAGACTACAGGGCGGTAATGGTGTTTTGTTTTCCAGTGTTTAGAGGCAGGGGTTTCACAGATGACGATCTAGATGTTACCGTTGTTGCATTTTGCCATTATCTAGTCAATGTTGAAGAGCCCCTGTGTCTTTGAGAACCTGGGATCGTAACAATGGAGAATGGTGGTGGTGGTGTTGTTGTTGTTTGTGGTGGTGGTGGGGGTGTTGGGTACTGTTGGTATTGGTTGGTGGAGGTGGTAGTAGCCAAGGTGGTGTGATGGTAGTGGGGGTGGGGGTGGTGGTGTTGTTGTTGTGGTGTGTTCTTGGTGGTGGTGGTATGTGGTGTTGGGTGGTGATGTTTTCTTTGTTGGTGGTTTGTGTGGTGTTGGTATTTTTGGTGCTTGTGGTGGTGGTGGTGGTGGTGTTTTGTTGTTGATGGTGGTGTGTGTTGTGGATGGGTGGTGGTGGTGGTTGTGGTGTTGGTCATGGTGTTGTTGTTGTAGTTGTTGTTGTTGTTGTTGGTGGTGGTGTTGTTAGTTTTTGGTGGCTGGTGTTGTTGTTAGTCATTGGTGGTGGTGTTGTATGTGTTGATGGTGGTGGTGGTTGTGGTAGTGGTCATGGTGTGTGTTGATTCCGTAGTTGTGTTGTTGTGGTGTTTGTGGTGTTGTTAGTTTTGGTGTGGTGTTGTTATTTTTGTTGTGTAGTATTGTGTGGTGGTCGTGTGGTGTCTGTTGATGATGGTGGTGGTGTTATTGTTGCTTGAAGAGGGGTGGGTGGGAGGGTTGGGGGGGGGCGGGCGGGGGGGCGGGAGGGGGTGTGTAATGGTTGCTGGTGTTGGTCATGGTGTTGTCTGTTGTAGTTGGGTGTTGGTTTGTTGTGTTGGTGGTGGTGTTGTTAGTATTTTGGTGGTGGTCCGGTGTTCTTGTTACTATGTGGAGGTGGTGGTGGGTGGTGGTGGTGGTAGTTGTTGTTGATGGTGGTGGTGGTGGTGGTGTTGGGTCTCGTGTGTGGTTGTTGTTAGTCGTTGTGGTTTGTTGTTGTGGTGGTGGTGTTTAGTTAGTTTTGGCGGTGCGTGTTGTTGTGTTATTCCATAGTATTGGTGTGTGGTGGTGGTGTACGTGGTGTAGTTGTTGATGTTGATTGGTGGTGGTAGCTTGTTGTGTTAGTATTGGTAGGTGGGAGGTGGTGGTGGTTGGTGGTTTTTGGTCTGTGTGATGGTGGTGTGTGGGGTTGGTGGTGTTGGTCGTGGTGTTTGTTTGTTGGTAGTTGGTGGTTGTTGTTGTTGGTGGTGTTGTTAGTTTTGGTGGTGTGTGGTGTTTGTTGTTGTTAAGATTGGTGGTGTGGTGTGTGTTGGTGGCTGTTGTTGATGGTGGTGGTGGTGTGTGTTGTTGGTTAATGGTTGTGCTGTTGAGTTGGTGTTATTGTTGGTGGTTGGTGTTTCGTTAGTTGTGGTGTGTGGTGTGTTGTTAGTAGTATGTAGTGGTGGGGGTAGTCGGTGGTGGTGGTGGTGGTAGTGTTGTTGTTGTGGTGGTGGTGGTTGTGGTGTGGTCATGGTCTGTGTTGTTGTTGTAGTTGGTGTTGTTGTTGGTGGTGGTGTTTGTTTAGTTTTTTAGGTGGTGGTGGTGGTTGTTTTAGTTGTTGTATTGGTGGTGGTGGTGCTGGTCGGTAGTGGTGTGGTTGGTGGAGGTCACGACGTGGAGAGAGTCACGGTGGAGGTGGTGGTGGAGACTGGTGGTGGAGACTGGTGGTGGTGGGGGTGGTGGTGGTGAGGTTGGTGTTTCGGTGGTGGTGTTGGTGTTTGGTGGTGGTTGTGGCGGTGTTGTTGGCTGATGGTTAGTGGTCGTGCTGATTGTTTTAAGTGTTTGGTGTTGTTGTGGTGGTGGTGGTGGTGGTGGTGGTGTGTTGTGTTTTCGGTGGTGGTGTTGATACTGTGTGGTATTGGTGGGGGTGGTGGTGGTGTTGATACTGTTGGTATTGGGGTTGGTGGTGGTGTTGAATACTGTTGGTATTGTATTGTGGTGGTGGTGGTGGTGGTGGTGTTTGTGTGTTGTGGTGGGTGTGGGTGGTGGTGTTGATTAATGTTGGTGTTGGTATTGTGTGGTGTGGTGGTGTTGATACTGTTGGATTGGGGGTGTGGTGGCGGGTGGTGTTGAACTACTGTTGGTATGGTGGTTGGTGGTGGTGGTGGTGTTGTTGTTGTTGTTGTTGTGGTTGCTGGTGGTGTAGTTGGTGGTGGTGGTTGGCGTGTTGGTGGTGGGTGTTGATACTGTTCGGTATTTGGGGGTGGTGTGGTGGTGTTATTGATACTTGGGTATTGGGGGTTTCACTTGCCCTGGTCGGTGGGGTTGATAATGAGGTACTGTTTGGTATTGGTGGTGGTTGGTGTCGGTGGTACTGTTTGGTAGTGGTGTGATGGTGAGCAGTGGTGATGGTAGTGTAGGTGGTGATGGTAGTGGTATGCTTGGTTGTGGTGGTAGTGTTTGTTGTTGGTCTTTGGTGGGTGGGTGGTGGTGGTGTCTGTTTGCGGTATTGGTGGTGGTGGCGTTGTGTTGTTCTATTGTATTGTTGGTGGTGGGGGGGTTGTCGGGTGTTGGTCATGGTGTGTGGTGTGCTGTTTGTTGTTGTGGTGGTCGGTGGGAGTGGTGGTGTGGGGTTGTGGTTGTTATGTTGCGTAATATTGGTGGTGATGGTGGTGTTGTTTGTTGTTTCTTGGTGGTGGTGTGTGGTGTTGGTTGGTGATATTTGTGGTGGTGGTGTTGTGGTTGTTGTGATGGGTGTTGGTGGTGTTGGTCCCCATGGGGGTGGTGTGTGTGGTGTTATTGTTGGTGGTGATGGTTGTCGTTGGTGTCTGTAGTGGTGTGAGGTGGAGGTTTTATGGTTTAGTTGTTTAGTTGTTTGTGTGTGTTGTTGGTGTTGTTGTTGTTTGTTGTTGTTGGTTCGGTGTGGATTGGTGGCTGGTGGCTGGTTGGTGTGTTGGTCAGTTGGGAGTCGGTGGTTGTTGGTGGGCGTGGTTGGTGGAGGTTCGCGTTGGTTGTTGTTGTTGTGAGTGTCTGGCACTGGTGATGGTGGGTGGTCGGGCATGGTTGGTCTGAGTGCGAGTCGTTGCCTTGCCGTTCTTGTTCACCACCAGGTTGTCTGGACCGAACAGTATGCCCCTTCAGCAATTCATGAAGGGAAACTTGAGTTTGACAAAGGAAAATGAAACACTGGCTTGCCGATTTGGCTACCAGTCTGCCCAACCTTGAGGTTGCGCAGGTAGGGAGGTCCAATCCAACGGAGGAGAAGGCCACCACTTGAGATCTCAGAAAAACCATATAGTAATAAGGAACAGTTCCAGAGTAAGCTATGGAAGTGCAGAGAACGCTCAACTCTCAGTCTGGAGAGATAGACCAGCCCTTTTCACTCATGGTGAAACGAGAGAGAAATCGATCCCTAACTATTGTATGCCAGGACAGGCGCCTGGATATACTGATAACATGGTGGATGGGAGAGTGTGATGGGGTGTTGATGCTGTTTGAGGTGGTGTGATAGGGGATGGTGGTGTGTGGTGGTGGTGGTGTGTGATGGTGGTTGGTGGTGGTTGATGTTGTGATTTGGTGTTGTGGGGGTGTTGTGGTGGTGGTGCTGTTGGTGGTTGGTGGGGTGTTGGTGGTTGTGGTGGTGGTGGTGTTGTTGGAGGTGTGGGGTGTGTGTGTGGTGGGGTTGTCAACTTGGTCTGATTGCAATTCATTATAATCATATATTCATACATGATCACAACGAAGAATACAAACTATATGGGCAACTGTACATATGACTGGTTGTTGAAAATGGGAACGATGTATGAGAATAGGTGAAGAGGGGGTTTCAACTTCCACAAATTTGGCGGAGCGGACATCGCGGAAATATATAAGATCAGAAAGACAGAACATTCATAGAGAAGCGAACGAAAATACATCTTTAGGATTCACTATTATTGTTTATTTATTTTTTATCTACCTGCTTATGGTTTAGTTTTCTCCCTAGCCCTACATCAAACTTTAAACAAATACCCCAGACATTGGAGATATTCGTACATGTTCGGTCGACAAATGCCAGATTCCTTCTAAATTGCAGGCGTCGCTCTCCAGGAAAAAATCAATACCCACGTTCACGAACTCTTAAATCGCCGAACTAAAGGGCGCGAATGTCTAAAAATCTAAAATAATGAGGGTAAACATGAGCGAGAAAGGTGGACCAGAAAACCCCCCCCCCCCCATTTAATTAGTCATACTCCAATACCACCTAACCCCATCTGGATCCCGTGGGGGGACTAAGGTACTCCCAGAGACATTACCCAGATTACGGTTTAAAGGGGGGTGGGTCATTTTTCTGGCCCCCTTTCTTCCTTATGTTTATCCCCATTATTTTTGTTTTATATTTTAAGACGTCTGTTTTATTAGTTGGCAAATTTAAGACCTTTGTGCCCAAAGTGTCGATTTTTTCCTGGCGAGCGATACCGAGCCTGTAATTGTAGGAGTGACATTAACCACTCCGTTAGAACGGCATGGCTTGTCCTACAGTGACTCGCTAGGATCGCCAGGGCAGTGGATGTGGCTACAGTTGATGTCTTGTGGTGCTTTATTTCATATGAAAGCTCGTGTCATGGGCAGTCCAGAAAGGCTCTTTGTTTTCACCCATGTCAAGGCTTTATATATTAATGCAAAGTCTATATTGTTTTATCATTAAGTAGTAATGATAGGATTTGAGAGAGAGAGAGAGAGAGCGCGAGTAGAACAGAGTGTGGGGAGGCGCGCAGTGTTTTGCTATACTCGATGACGTCATAGCTGGCTGGCCTCGGGATGTTAGAGGAGTTTTTCCATGCTTGGTGACGTCATGTTTAGCTAGCTTCTGTAGTATTGGCTAGAGGACTTGTTACCGCTTTCCCACGCGGTTCGAACTAGTGCTAGTAATATACTGCTCTCTGGCCAATCTCTCCTCAGATCTGGTTTCTAGAAAGCATCCCTCTTATCCATTGATACCTGTCCCCTTCTCTTCACCTGAAACCCTTTTCCTCTGCCTATCTCTCTCATTTTCCATATCTTTCACCACCTTTTATTAATATTATACCCCCTCTGGTTAACTCTGCATAATCAGCTTCATGATGGCCAGTTGTATTGTGCGTTAAGGTCTTATATAACCCATGTATGTTAGTTGTTAAGATAAGTTGATCACGAAGTATTGGTTGGCATTCATGTTGTTCAGTACCGCTTCCTATAATTATTTAGTGTTCTGCTGGATTAGAATGCTAGCACTAGGAGTCTGATACTATAAGGTATTGTTTCCGATGGGTGCTGGCTTTAGTTAAAAAGCTGCACGACACTACCTGAGAACTGGAGTTGATTGGGTAAATTCTAGTCAGTGTGCCATTGAGAGTAGAGCATGCACGAATGAGGGTTTTTTGCCTATACAATTCTGCACTGTTCTAGGCTCGGTTGTTTGTCTTTGAGGTACGCCAGGAGAACGCTTAATACTTCGGTATTAAGGTTTCTCAAGAGAGCTACCCTTCCCTATAACGTAATATTTGACGCACAGACTTGAGATTTGCACTAGGCTATGCGGCATGCCATGCGCACCAGTATCTCGTATCATTGACTCTAGCTAGACTTTATCAGTCATAGTAGACATTAAGTATATTAAACTAATTACTTTTTTTATGCATACCCGTTTATGATTACACAAGCATTTCGCAGCCTAGTTTGATGTATTGAGACACAAACGACTTAGGCTCTTTTTGTTGATAGGAATACTGCATTGTCGTGGCGATTATTATTGTTGTAGCGTTTAGGATATTCTTGGCTCCGACTGCATTATATCTCCTGCCTTTTTGTGTGCATAGCCTGCACGAGCATTGTTCCGCTGCCGGCCTTTTTGGGTTCCATTTCCGATTCGAGCATCTTGATAGCATCTAACATTTAAAGAAGATTCCTTGTTGGTGTTGAAGGACTTTAGTACACTTTCTTTCATGCAGGAGTGCCTGACATTTATTGATTAAAGTAACGTAAGCTGTAACTTCCCTTACCACCTTACTTTGCATACCATAACCAAGCACCTTCGGTTATAGGTAGTAATAGGCTGTTTTCACATAAAAGCCTAGAGTAGACGCACATTTATTGAGAGTTTAATAACCTATTATTGCATATAGAACTCTGGAGAGTATTTGTGTTCTTTGTTCACTGGGAATATACATCAGAGGTTGGATCTAGCGCTTTCCGTTGTAGAATTTATGCCATTACTAGTCCAATGAATAAGAACCCTGATATATTTAAACCTCAGTCGTAACAAATGGCGACCTTACCTAGGATTTGGTGAACCTACATTTATTAGCAGGGAACATTTGTTGTTTTGGGGAATATTTTGCGGGGATCAGCAAGAATAATTTTTTTTTGCAACATAGTATAGCCCTTGAGTATTTCCGAGAATTTTGTGTGTATATTGAGGTATAAGAGTTTGGGGTGCTTCTTTTCTGAATATTGAGGTGGGAAATTTTTGTGAGCCTCATGTCTTATACCGGATCAGAGGAGAATGGAGACACAGTACGTAATGTCGAAACTGAGGAACAGCAGTATGATGAAATGGTTAATCAGGTGAACTGTGAGGAGGATGCTAGGATATTTTTGCAATGGCCTGTTACTGCCGAGCGGTTGGAGGGTATGGATCGGTACGGTCTTCAATGCCTGGCCACAGCTATCGGTCATGCGGGTACTAGCAGCATTATCAGGGATAACTTGATAACGTGTGTACTGGGCAGGGTGACTGGTGAGCGAGATGGGTTGAGTGCTTAGAGCCCTTCGGCCATGCTTCCCCTACACTCGACTCCCAGCCATCCCAGTAGTTTGCCGACCCCGAGTACGCTTCCACAGTTGGGTGGTGGCTGGCAGGGTTGGTTGCCCCTGGGGGGACCACCGGTAATTTCAAACATTGTAGCACCTTCACCTCCTCAAGGGTTATCTCCAGAATTATTGCTTCGGCTCGAATTAGCTAAGATTCAACAGCAACGAAGGGCAGGTGAGCTTCAGCAGCAATTAGAATTAGCCCAGATAGAAGTGAGAGCCAAGCTAGCAAAAGTCAAAGCTGATTTAGAGTCGACTAGGTACTGTGCTGACATGGACGTACAGAAGTCGCGAGTAGAGACAATGGGGCAGCGATTGGGGCTGGTAACCGTGTTCATGATCAATCTCTCTCGCACTTATTGAAACTGGTTCCGGTGTTTGATGAGAGTGGGGTAACATAATTTTTCGCACGCTTTGAGAAGTGCCAGGAACACCAGTGGCCAGAGAATAAATGGGCAGCACTTGTATCCTCTAGATTAATAGGCAAGGGTCTTAAAGCCTACGATGCGTTACCTTTGGAGTCATGTATTGTGTATGAGGATCTCAAGGAGGCTGTCCTGAGGGCTTACGAACTGCAACCAGAAACGTACCGTTTGAAGTTCCGGGGTGTAACTAAGGGAAGAGATAGCACCTTTTTGGAACACGCCCGGGACATGTCTGATGCTATGGGGAACTGGCTCCGATCTGAGAAGGTAACAACATTTGATGGACTTAAGCAGTTAATGATGTTGGAGCAGTTCTTTAAGAGCACGGGCGGTGATCTAACTTTGAACTTAAAGGAGAAAAACCCAAGAACTCTAGTCGAAGCAGCAGAAATGGCTGATCGACGGCTGTCGTTGATTCGGGGTTGCGGGTCCTCACAGAAGTACGATGCAAGTGCTAGGGACCGTTATCCTCCCTCTCCCCGTAGCAATGACATATTTAAACAAAAGAGCAATGAAACTAAAACTGAATCCAAACCTAACACCACGCCGTATGAGAAAAGTCAGGGGCTTTTTACATCACAGTATAAGCCGAAACCGAAATTTATGTGTTTTAAGTGCCACCAGGAGGGTCATAAGGCAAATGAGTGCCCTAGTCGACCTCCTCCGGCAGCCGTGTCTTTTGCTCACGGCATTGGAGTGTTCAAGAGGACATCGGAGTTTGTTAGAGGCAATTCTTCCGAGGTAAATACACTGCCAGTGCAGAAGGATCCGGAAGGCTTATTCCCTGTCTGTGATGCCTTTAGTGACCACAGGGGACTCGGTTGTGTGGAGTGGGGGGGTAGAAGACATGAGGTGAGAATTTTGCGTGACACTGGGGCATCGCAAACATTGTTGAGGAATTTCACTGGTAAACCTGTAAATACGGCGCGGGTGGTTGTGGTTCAGGGGGTTAATGCAACAAGGTCATACCCGCTTGTAAGAACGAAGATGGAAGTTGATGGTGTGACTCGTGATCTGGATGTAGGAATTTTGGAGAAGTTACCTGTTGGGGGCGTCGAACTCCTTCTCGGCAACGACTTTGCGGTGCCTACTTCTGAGGCTCCACCCTTAGTCGTTGCCGAGAAGCCGGTCGACGTGAGTAGGGAGGAGCAGGAGTGGGTTGAGAAGTGTCCGGTGCAACCTATGGCGTGTGTTGTCACCAGATCTATTGCATCCAGGGAGTCACATTCTGGTCAACAGTCTTTAGACAAGCGGAGGAAAGGTACCGAGAAGGGGTTGAAAGTTGATGCGGTTGAGAGTTTAGTATCAACGGACATTCTCGGGGACTCATTATTAGGACCGATTTTCGAGTCTGGAGAAGACCCATTAACTGTAACTAAGAAGGCAGAGGATGGGCTTAAAAAGACGAAGAGACAGCAACGATTCACAGAGAGAGAGCAACGGGAGGCTAAATTCAGTGTAGGAGGGGGGCATGAGTTGTTTCGCAAACACTTAAATAAGCTTGCTCCTTCGGACATTCGTAAATTGCAATTAGAAGACCCGGAGGTTCTTGAATGTGGTACCGGTGCTGTCGAGTTGAAGGAGGACAGTGATGCACAGTCGGGAGATGTAGCAACAAGGTATCCTGACGCGTACCCTATGAGAAATGGGTCAGCGAAGACGGTGGTCCGAAGCTTGCTAGTGTATTTTTCCCGGTATGGTTACCCGCAGGGGATTCAGTCAGACCAAGGATCCAACTTCACTTCTAACCTCTTTGTTCAAGCAGTGCAGCATCATGGGATTGTTACGGTTGTGTCATCTGCGTATCATCCGGAGAGCCAGGGTGTGTTAGAGCGATGGCACTCAGCCTTGAAATCTGTGCTTCGTTGTTGTTGCTTTGAGAGTGGGAAAGGTTGGGATCTTGGCCTGCCATATGTTTTGTTTGCTGTGCGGGAGGTACCTGGGGAAAGTTTGGGATTTGGACCTAATGAGCTCGTCTTTGGACACCGTGTCAGAGGGCCTCTCCATATGGTTGAGGAAATATGGGAGGGCGCAGAAAAACCTTGTTCTATGCTCAAGTATGTCCTCGACAGTCGAGAACGGATGTTGCGCAGTCTGGAGTTGGCTGGCCGTAATTTGACTAGCTCTCAGGCCCTCATGAAGGACAGGTACAACCTCAAGGTAAAACTCAGGGAGTTTCGCGTGGGTCAGGAGGTGTTAATTCTACTGCCCCTTGTAGGTCACCCCTTATCCGCAAAGTACACTGGTCCTTATAGGGTGGTTGAGAGGCTATCGGACCTGGATTACTTGGTAGCCACTCCAGACAGACGGAAGCGCAATCAGTTATGTCACGTTAATCTCATGAAGGAGTATGTGAGGCACCCCCCTGAGCCTCTCACTGTGCCTGTGATGACTTTTAGCAGTCAAGGTGGAGAAGGAGAACGGGACAGTCAAGCTCAGGTGGAGGATAACTGGAAGGATAAGAAAGTCAAATGGGCGCCTGAGTGTGAGAAGGCGTTTAGAGTAGTAAAACACCTGTTGTGCACTCACCCGATCCTCAGGGCCCCTGACTTTAGCCTACCTTTCCAACTAGCAACGGATGCTAGTGGGGTGGGGGCTGGTGCCGTCCTTATGCAAGAGGACGATGATGGGCTGGAGCATCTTGTTAGTTTCTTCTCAGAGAAGTTCAATTCAGCCCAGGGGAGCTGCTCTGTTGTCGAGAAGGAGCTACTGGCTGATGCGCTGGGGCATTTCGAGGTCTATGTTCCAGCCTATGGTCCGGTCGTTGTAGTTTACCCAGATCATCACCCTCTCAAGTTCTTGGACCAGTTTCACAATCGGAATATGAGGCTGACCAGGTGGTCGCTAATGTTACGGGAGTATAGCCTGGACATACGCCATATTGCCGGTTGTGACAACGTGGTTGCAGATTGTCTTTCAAGTATGATTCTAGAAATGAGCCATGTCTTTGCTAATCTTGTGAATATCAGTAAATGGAACAATATTACTATAATATGTTTAGTTCAAAAGTAGGGTATATTCTCTTATTTATGAAGTACTGTAGATTTTGGTTGATGTGACCATTTTTGTATTGCGGCTCCGGCAATACAATTTGCATTATGAAACTTACAAAAATGGCTCTTCTAGCTTTAAGGGTTGCTGACCACTGGGCTAGGACACTGTCCTACTGAATTATTTACACATTGATCTCGAAGTGTTTTTTTTGGAGTGTTTCTATATTTATATACGTATGTATTTATGTATTTATATATTAATTATATGTATTTATGTATTTATATATTAATTATATGTATTTATGTATTTATATATTAATTATATGTATTTATGTATTTATATATTTATGTATTTATGTATTGTTTATTTTATATATGTATTTATGTATTGTTTAATTTATATATGTATTTATGTATTGTTTAATTTATATATGTATTTATGTATTTATATATGTATTTATGTATTTATATATGTATTTATGTATTTATATATGTATTTATGTATTTATATATTTATATATGTATTTATGTATTTATATATTTATATATGTATTTATGTATTTATATATTTATAATATTTAATATGTTTTGCTATCTTGCTAGATGTCTAGAAAGCAACCTTAAACATATTTAAATAGTTAAGAAAATAATAATTTAAATAATGAGTTATATTACGTTAGGAACTGTTGGTAGTGCCATATAGTGCCTTGCCTTATCTGGGTGTGGGTGATACATTATGTCTGCCTGCTCAATTGCTACAGCAGGGGGAAATACACACTGATGAAGGAGGTGGTGGTGGTGGTGATAATGGTGATGGTGATGATGGTGATGGTAAGGAGGAGGAGGTGGTGTAGTGGTGGTGGTGGTGGTGGTGATGATGATGATGGTGGTGAAGAGGAAGGCGGAAGTGGTGGTGATGGTGAAGAGGAAGGAGGAGGTGGTGGTGGTAGTGGTGGTGAAGAGGAAGGAGGGGGAGGTGGTGATGGTGGTGATGATGATGGTGGTGAAGAGGAAGGAGGAAGTGGTGGTGATGGTGAAGAGGAAGGAGGAGGTGGTGGTGGTAGTGGTGGTGAAGAGGAAGGAGGAGGTGGTGGTGAAGAGTAGGAGGTAGTGGTGGTTACACGAATGTATTTAGATTGGGAAGGATATTCGGAAGTTAAATGAGACTGTCTTTACCCTTTTCATGCCCACAGATCCTTCTTAAACTGTATACAATCGTCTACTGACAGCCAGAATAAACTGTCAGAACGCATCATGATCCTCAAGGGGTTAAGAGGGACTGTACATGATAAAGAGCTCAAAGACACAAAATACAGTTATAATGCAAGAGAAAGATATATCAGATACTAGACTTGATTATATTTGATTGTTTTTACTCGGCTACTGTGACTCCGATACTTCCGCCGCTAAAGTGCTCGTGTAACACCGGCTTCTGTCACTCTTACACGAGCACCTATAAGGGAGCCCACCTCGCTTTTTTTCTCTTTCTCTCCCTCTCTCTTTGGCTTGTATCCATTCGGCCCCATTCGGCCTACTGTTTAAGACGTTTACCCCGATCCAGGTGTCAATATTTTCATGGCGAGCGGTAGCGAGCCAGCATATATATATATATATATGTCCAGGCTCGAACGTCCCTTGATATTGGCCCTGTCACTCTTTCAACTATGGGGGAGGCACTCGCTATAGGCAGTTCTGCCTTTTGCCTCCCTCAATCACAGAGAAGAAAAAAAAAAGTAATTCAGTATTCAGTAGCAAATATCAGGCTTCGAACTATGTTAACTAATCCTTCTTTCTACCTCAGATCCTTCTTAACCTCTGAAGTGCGCATGGGGGTAATTGGAAACGTCCCCCTGTGCTGACGTATTTGAGGTGTTTCCGTCACTAAAATATTCATTTTGCCATTAATAGCATTAATACTTATCCATATGCGCCTATTATGGGTTGATTATAAAGGTATTAACCTGAAACAACAATAAAACGAGTGAAAACAGCGTTTGGATGGTCAAAATCGGAGATATAGCCCGCGAGTTGTATAATGTATGGGTGAGGCTTTCCCGCTTTCCCGCCAATTTCCCCCAAGGCCACTGAGACACAGTCGATCGATACTCTCTCTCTCTCTCTTGCACTCGCTTGCCATCAGTGATGACAACACCCTGCTTGCAACTCGCTAATGTTAGCACGAAAATATACCTCAGAATAAGGGAATAACAGGGAAAATAGGTGATAACTGAAGGAGAGGAGGAAAGTGGGAAAGGAGGGGAGGTAGAGGACTGAGATTTTGCATGGCCCAGGGGCCAAAAAAAAAAAAAAAAAAAAAAAAAAAAAATAATAGTAATTCGATGTCAAAAGTTGATTTTTGTTTTCACTCACTCATAAGAGTCTCCCCGCAGTCCGCCGGGGGAACTCTTAAGAGTCTCCCCGCAGTTCCCGGTTTAAGTTACACAATATCGTCTATATATAGCTAGAAAAAATGAAGGAAAATACGTCGCCGGTACAGAAGGGGTTAAGCTGCACAACATCATCTAAATATAGCTAGTACAAATAAATAAATAAAATAAATACGTCGCCGGTACAGAGAGGGGCAAATATCGTGGTAGCGGTCTGGTACGGTTGGCTAAATAGGTTATTTCTCCTCTTTCATTACGTTTTGCTCGCTGTGTGCTATATTAATGTCTGTTAGATGTTGAATAGGGTCTATAAATATAGGAATATGTTTGCATCTCATTCGAAACAATGAATCAATGCTTAGATAGTGCTGAAACCAATTATTGATCGAAATATACTTGGTGCCGCGACATCACATATTTGACCAACTGTTACTGTGCGTGTATTGGTTGGCAAGGAAGTCAGACAGGTGAGGGTGTTAATTAACCCCTTCACCACCATCACGCTTCTTTACCCTCCATTCTGGCTAAAATTAGACCATCGTATTTCGTTTATGAGGGACCTGCGTTATTCGGAGGGTTTGTTCAGATCGTATTTACCCCTTTGAGTCCTAAATGGAAAGCAAATCGTCTAATGGTAACCAGAGTAGGATGACACTTACGTTATTGTAATGCAGAAATTGAAAGAATGAAAGAAGGTTGACATTGAGGAAAATACTAGAGGAAATAGTGATATTGTTTTATGTAAATACTGTATAGGAGACAAAAGGCAGAGTTGCCTGTAACAAGTGTCTCACCCCCCCACCCTCGTTTAAAGAGTGAAACAGAGCCAAATGCAAGGCACATTAGAGTAAAAATGTCATGCCACACGAAGCTTGAAACAGGGATGAGGGAAAGCCAGATTGAGGGAGAGAGTTCCAGAGCTTACTTGTTGAGTAGAAAAGAAAGACTGGGAAAATTGGTTCACTCTTGGTTTAGAGAGTTGTACATAATATGGATTGGAATGTGTTGAAAGGCGGTTGCCCCTTCTCTCTGTAAGGGAGAAGGTATCCAATGAGAAAGCTCTGAAGAACAATGATTATTGTAATAGCGGTAGAAGAGTGAGAGATGCAACATTGTGGCATGTAGAGAGATATTGTAGGGAATTAAGAAGAGGAGGTGAATTGATACAAAAATATTTACATTCTACCCTTTCAAGTGCGGTATGGGTGGAACCTCCCACACATTCGAACAATTTTCAATACATGGGCACACTGTGCTCCTGTACAGAAGCTGTGCAAGAATGAAGAACCCACAGATACGACTGAGCACATCTCACTTCTGGGAAGCTGTATTAGCAAGTTTGGCAATATAATCTCTCCAAGAATGGTAACAAAAAAAACAAAAAAAAAAACACACACACCAAGAGTATTGAGAGAAGATCAAGGGTTGATATGTGACAGGTAGATATATGGGGAAATTGGGTTTTGGAAGCATTGAAAGAAACAATATTCTCTCTTACCCAATCGGAACTTAGAATTGATAAATCATAAGATCGGTGTGCCCCATCACAGGAGTTTTGGAGTAGGAGTAATTGCGTGGTGGGTCATTGTGGAAAACTAGTTGATCAGTGTAAGGAAGAGTCATCAGCCTAAGAGTGGATTGGACTAGAGGTACAGTTGAGATCATTAATGAATATTTGAAAGAGAAGTGGAGACAGGACAGAACCCTGAGGAACACCAGAGTTGATATGTTGAAGAAGTGAGTGATGGCCGTCCACACCCGCAGCTATGGAATGGCTAGAAAGGAAAATTGAGATAAAGGGATAGATGGAGGAATAGAAACCGAAGGTGGGTAGCTTGGAACTTAGCGATTTGTGGCAGACTCTATCAAAGGCTTTTGATATGTCAAACGCAATAGATAACGCCAAAGGGGATATCAAAGGCTTTTGATATGTCAAACGCAATAGATAACGCCAAGTCCCGAAAGGGGATGACCAGGAGTTAGCGAGATAAGAAAGGAGATCACCCGTAGAGTGACCCTGAAAGGTTATGGGAAGACAAATTCTGAAGGAATTTTGAATTAATAATGGATTCGAAAACATTAGAGATGCAAGAAATGAGAACATTGGGACGATAGTTGGAGGGTTGAGAGCGGTCACCCTTCTTTGGAACAGGGCGAGTGGAGTTGAGAGTGAAGGGTACGGTTAGAGTTACTGAAGGAGAGACTTGCCTTGACTTAATATCCTTTATTTACAGCCCCAGGGAGTGGATGCCATCAGACAATAATACATTTCGATAAAATCAGTCAGTTACAATTGGGCACACACTAGCAATGTTTTCACCGAGAGAGAGAGAGAGAGAGAGAGAGAGAGAGAGAGAGAGAGATGGGTAAAGGTTGATCTCAAGTAGCACCTCTTCAAACCCTTTAAGTGATACCATACCATTCAGAGGGTCAGATATGCCGCTGCTCTGAGCTAGTCAATTGTTTGATCTCTTATTATACCATCCCGGATTTTGATATATGGTACAGAGAGAGAGACACAGAGTTACACAGATACTCAGAACACACAGACCTTGCGGACCCTACTAGGTGGTCCGCCCTTAATAGTACTAGATAGGGACAGTTTATAGTAGAAGAGTAGGACAGCAAAGTAGAATGCTCTCTCCCCACCCTCCGGCTACAAAGCCGTACCGGAAAATAGGATGAAGTGTAACCTTACGGAGAGAGAGAGAGCAATTCAAATAAACACCAGTAAAATGTTTCCCGCCCTATCAAACTAGTATTCATTTGTCAATAGCCGTAAGCATTTACTAAACCTGAAACTATCGTATTTCAAAATTCGCTTAAATGAAATTTCGGGTCTAATTGCTGTAATAACTGCATAAGTCAGTGATAAACGTTAGACATATATACGTGTTACGCCTCTTTTACTCTCTCTCTCTCTCTCCCTAATTTCAAGAAAGAAAACTTTCATAAACTTAGAGCTATGTTTAACCCACTGAACCCCAGCGACGACAACGTGTCATCGGCAATGTATGTAACGCTAAACCCCAGCGACGACAACGTGTCGTCAATGTTAATTACTCCGGTCCTATGGCACCGAGAGGGCTCAGATTTATATGCGAACTGTGTAAGTATCCCACGCAACCTTGCCGATGGTTGAAAACTCTCTAAGTCCAACCGCGTGCGCGTGAGCGCGCAAAAACATGGTTTTTGGGTGTTTTTGCCTTACATTTTTTAATCTTGTAAAATCCGTTTTCGGGGGCTCCGTAGGACCAATTTTTTACCTTTTTGATCATTTGTTTGTGGTTTTTCCTTCATTCCTAACCCCTTCGCTATTGTTTCTGGATTTTTTTTCTTTTCAAAACCTGCCGGTCCCTGGTGGTACATCTATTTATTACTAGCTGGGGCTCAGTAGAAACTGACTGGAGCTTTTTAATTAATAATAACGACATAAATACATCTTGGGAATTATTCGCAACCACTTACCTAAAAGCAGTGCAATACTGCATGATATTGGAATTACGGCTTACAGGCCATAATGATAAGCCCAAATGGTGGAATAATGATATTCTATTTTTTATTAATTTCACCACAACACCAAACACCTCCAATGAAATTAATGAAAGCATATATGTTATCCACCAGGATTATTCAGACTGTCTGCATGATAAAAAGTTTGCTAATGATAGATTAAAATCCTCACAAAATGACGAAAAACGGGTGAAATTTGTAGAACTACGACGCAAAGCCAAAAAGTTAATTAAGCAAAGTAAAAAGACCCTGGAGTTACATGTTGCGAATCAAAGTAAAACAAACCCAAAAGAATTCTATAGTTATATCAGAAAGAAAAAAGTAGTTACTTCAACTGTTGGACCGTTAGTCGATGAAAATGGAGAATACACCAAAGACGAAGTACAAATGAGTAATGCCCTCAATACCTTCTTTGCATCAGTTTTTACAACAGAAGACCTCGGTGATATCCCTACACCATCGCCGATTCAGATTGATAATTCAGATGTTCTAAGCAATATCACCGCTACAGAGAGAGAAGTATTGAATTGTTTAGATAAACTCAAGGTAAATAAAACGCCTGGACCTGATACAATCTCACCTAGAGTTCTAAAGGAAGCTAAGGATGAGCTCTCGCAACCACTGACATTGCTATTCAATTAATCCTTGCAGTCTGGAACTATGCCTCATCAGTGGAAGCTAGCCAATGTAAGACCGATATTATAAAAAGGCAGCAAATTCGTACCCAGTAACTATCGTCCAATTAGCTTAACCTCAGTTGTATGTAAAATGCTAGAAACACTCATAAGATACAGACTCGTAAATCACTTAGAGGAAAATAACATACTTAACACCTAACGAGCGGCCTAGGCGGTAATTTATATGTACCGCCCAGCGGGGTGTTTTTACCCTAAATAGGGTTGCTTACGTGATCATTTTCAAGCCTAAATAAGACCCAGAGCGTAAAACAAGTATCTATCCTTGAAAGGGCATAAACAGAGCTTTCCAATGACACCACAACCATCCTTGTACGACCGCTAGTTTTCTTGCAACGGTCGCGCAACACGAGTGCAAAAACCATGTAATTAGGTAGTTGCCTACATAATTCCCTGTGTAGCAAGTGCGTGAGGGTGGGGGAGGGTGGGATTCATGTCAGTAGGTCCGCCGCGGTGGTCTGGAGCAGTCATACGCTTGCTACTCTCCTGCCACCACTTATCTCTCTCTCTCAGCAACATTACGTGCTGAAAATGGCACACGACATAAGTTGTGAACCGCCACTTAGTCCAAATTTCTTTCACACGACATAAGTTGCGCGCCGCTAATAAAGGGCTAAAGATACTCAACACGGCTTTAGTAACAAACGCTCCTGCTTAACAAATCTCTTAGACTTCTTTCACAATATCCTCAATCTATATGATGAGTGTAAAACTGTAGATATTATATACCTAGATTTTCAAAAGGCCTTTGACAAAGTTCCAAACAAACGTTTACTGCTAAAACTAAAAGCGTATGGAATACAAGAAGGTGTGTTGAAATTGGATAGAAAATTGGCTCAGCGAGAGAAAGCAAAGAGTAGTAATAAACGGTAAGGCATCTAAATGGACCAATGTAAGTAGTGGGGTACCCCAGGGATCGGTACTAGGACCAATTCTCTTTCTAATTTACATCAACGACATACTGTAGATGAGGGTCTCACCTGTACAATCTCAAAGTTTGCTGACGATACAAAAATTGCAAATAGCG
>CM064556.1:1902200-1919700 GCA_032716605.1 Paralithodes platypus | reverse complement strand
TTAGGTCGGTATATGTAGGCTTCCAGTAGAGGGATGTTGGGAAGTTATAGTTGGAGTGATCAAGCACGATGTCAAGGTAGTGTAGGCGACCATGGGATTCAATATCAGAGGTGAAGTCAATATTTTCTTGCTTTGAGTTGAGGTAGGCTAGAAATTGTGGAATGTTATCTGTGTCTCTGAAAACAGGAAAGTGTTGTGGACGTAGTGTCGGTAGAACAAAGGTTTGAAGGATGTGTGACAGTTACTTAACCCCTTCAGCACAATGACGCCTTTAAACCTCTGATTCTGGCTAAAATTAGACGATTTTAAGCAATTCAAGAAGGGTCTGTTATTCAAAGGGTATATTTAAAATCATGTAATGGTAAACAAAATATGATGGAAATTATGTCATGATGCTAAAGGGGTTAACCATTTCTTTTCGTGGTGACTTAGGAAGGCACCCACGAGGGTGCTACCCATAGAAACGACGCTTGTTTGTGTGTACGTTCGTTCGTTCAACCGGAATTAACCTAACAAGTGCGCATGGGGGTAATTGGAAACGTCCCCCTGTGCTGACGTATTTGAGGTGTTTCCGTCACTAAAATATTCATGGTACCATTAATAGCATTAATACTTATCCATATACACCTATTATGGGTTGATTATAAAGGTATTAACCTGAAACAACAATAAAACGAGTGAAAACAGCGTTTGGATGGTCAAAATCGGAGATATAGCCCGCGAGTTGTATAATGTATGGGTGAGGCAAGCTGCTTTCCCGCCAATTTCCCCCAAGGCCACTGAGACACAGTCGATCGATACTCTCTCTCTCTCTCTTGCATTCGCTTGCTATCAGTGATGACCACACCCTGTAACCGGATTTCTAATGTTAGCACGAAAATATACCTCAGAATAAGGGAATAACAGGGAAAATAGGTGATAACTGAAGGAGAGGAGGAAAGTGGGGAAGGAGGGGAGGTAGATGACTGAGATTTTGCATGGCCCAGGGGCCAAAAAAAAAAAAAAAAAAATCGATGTCAAAAGTTAATTTATTTTTTCTCTGACTCTTAAGAGTCCCCCCGCAGTCCGCCGGGGGAACTCTTAAGAGTCTCCCTGCAGTTCCCGGGTTAACTGTTATTTGCAGAGAGGGTAAGAAGCTCACTAAATTATTCTTTGGTGAAATTTTGGACGTGTCACCGTCCTTGATCAGGTTTTCGGTACATATGTTTATAGTTTCTAAGAGGGGTATGTTTGTGAAAACATATTTTACGTCAATGCTAGCTAGCATACAATTACTAAACTTAATATTGGATACTTCCTTGGTGAATATGCATGAATCCTGCACAGTGTATTGATTAGCTTGGCAATTTCAAGACATTTCGCACCATTTCTGACGATGTAAGGTATCGATTTTTGTCCTGACGAGCGATACCCCATTTCTTACCATTTAGGTATCGATTATATCAAGGCGAGTGACAGCGAGCCTGTAATTAAGGAGTAATCTGCCTTCGACTGGGACAGTTTTATACCAAAACATTTACAAATTTATCTCGAAGGGGGGTCTTGCGGGGTGTAGTTATAAGGGGGTAGTGCTTGGTATAAGGGGAGTCTTGCGGGGTGTTGTTATAAGGGGGTAGTGCTTGTTATAAGGGGGTAGTGCTTGTTATAAGGGGGGTCTTGCGGGGTGTTGTTATAAGGGGGTAGTGCTTGTTATAAGGGGGGTCTTGCGGGGTGTTGTTATAAGGGGGTAGTGCTTGTTATAAGGGGGGTCTTGCGGGGTGTTGTTATAAGGGGGTAGTGCTTGTTATAAGGGGAGTCTTGCGGGGTGTTGTCATAAGGGGGTAGTGCTTGTTATAAGGGGGGTCTTGCGGGGTGTTGTTATAAGGGGGTAGTGCTTGGTTATAAAGGGGTCTTGCGGGGTGTTGTTATAAGGGGGTAGTGCTTGTTATAAGGGGAGTCTTGCGGGGTGTTGTTATAAGGGGGTAGTGCTTGTTATAACGGGGGTCTTGCGGGGTGTTGTTATAAGGGGGTAGTGCTTGTTATAAGGGGAGTCTTGCGGGGTGTTGTTATAAGGGGGTAGTGCTTGTTATAAGGGGGGTCTTGCGGGGTGTTGTTATAAGGGGGTAGTGCTTGTTATAAGGGGGGTCTTGCGGGGTGTTGTTATAAGGGGGTAGTGCTTGTTATAAAGGGTCTTGCGGGGTGTTGTTATAGGGGGGTAGTGCTTGTTATAAAGGGGTCTTGCGGGGTGTTGTTATAGGGGGGTAGTGCTTGTTATAAGGGGGTCTTGCGGGGTTGTTATAAGGGGGGTCTTGCGGGGTCTTGTTATAAGGGTGTAGTGCTTGTTATAAGGGGGTCTTGCGGGGTGTTGTTATAAGGGGGTAGTGCTTGTTATAAGGGGGGTCTTGCGGGGTGTTGTTATAAGGGGGTAGTGCTTGTTATAAGGGGGGTCTTGCGGGGTGTTGTTATAAGGGGGTAGTGCTTGTTATAAAGGGGTCTTGCGGGGTGTTGTTATAAGGGGGTAGTGCTTGTTATAAAGGGGTCTTGCGGGGTATTGTTATAAGGGGGGTCTTGCGGGGTGTTGTTATAAGGGGGTAGTGCTTGTTATAAGGGGGGTCTTGCGGGGTGTTGTTATAAGGGGGTAGTGCTTGTTATAAGGGGGGTCTTGCGGGGTGTTGTTATAAGGGGGTAGTGCTTGTTATAAAGGGGTCTTGCGGGGTGTTGTTATAAGGGGGTAGTGCTTGTTATAAAGGGGTCTTGCGGGGTGTTGTTATAAGGGGGTAGTGCTTGTTATAAGGGGGTCTTGCGGGGTGTTGTTATAAGGGGGTAGTGCTTGGTATAAGGGGGGTTTTGGGGGTTGTTGTAAAGGGGGGGTAGTGTTTGTTATAAAGGGGTCTTGCGGGGTGTTGTTATAAGGGGGTAGTGCTTGTTATAAGGGGGGTCTTGCGGGGTGTTGTTATAAGGGGGTAGTGCTTGTTATAAAGGGGTCTTGCGGGGTGTTGTTATAAGGGGGTAGTGCTTGTTATAAGGGGGGTCTTGCGGGGTGTTGTTATAAGGGGTAGTGCTTGTTATAAGGGGGGTCTTGCGGGTGTTGATATAAGGGGGTAGTGCTTGTTATAAGGGGGGTCTGGGGGGGTGTTGTTATAAGGGGGTAGTGCTTGTTATAAAGGGGTCTTGCGGGGTGTTGTTTAAGGGGTAGTGCTTGTTATAAGGGTCTTGCGGGTGTGTTATAAGGGGTAGTGCTTGTTATAAGGGGGGTCTTGCGGGTGTGTTATAAGGGGGTAGTGCTTGTTATAAGGGGGGTCTGCGGGGTGTTGTTTATAAGGGGGTAGTGCTTGTTATAAGGGGGGTCTTGCGGGGTGTTGTTAAGGGGTAGTGCTTGTTATAAGGGGGGTCTTGCGGGTTGTTATAAGGGGGTAGTGCTTGTTATAAAGGGTCTTGCGGGGTGTTGTTATAAGGGGGTAGTGCTTGTTATAAGGGGGTCTTGCGGGTGTTGTTATAAGGGGGTAGTGCTTGTTAAAGGGGTCTTGCGGGGGTTGTTATAAGGGGTAGTGCTTGTTATAAGGGGGGTCTTGCGGGTGTTGTTATAAGGGGGTAGTGCTTGTTATAAGGGGGGTCTTGCGGGGTGTTGTTATAAGGGGGTAGTGCTTGTTATAAAGGGGGGGTCTTGCGGGGTGTTGTTATAAGGGGGTAGTGCTTGTTATAAGAGGGGTCTTGCGGGGTGTTGTTATAAGGGGGTAGTGCTTGTTATAAGGGGGGTCTTGCGGGGTGTTGTTATAAGGGGGTAGTGCTTGTTATAAGGGGGGTCTTGCGGGGTGTTGTTATAAGGGGGTAGTGCTTGTTTTAGGGATATGTATCTATTTATTTATTTATTTATGTTTTTAATGTCCTTGCTACACCTCCATCAAGCATACAAAAATTGACACCTAAATGTCATGAAAGTTCTTAATATTGACAAAAAAATGGGGTGGAAGGTCTCAAAATCGCCAAATTGATGAAACGAAAATATTAAAATATCAAAACTAATATGCTAAACATGAGGGAGAAGGGGATCCAGAAAAACGTAATCATTCCCCCTGGAGACAGCAGTGTCACCAATAGGGCGGAGATTGGCCGATCTCTGTTACCTTAGCGTCTCTGGTGCTTACAAGTCGGTGTGCCTCTAGTTGGTTTAACACCAAACTAGATACCACTACTCTGTTTAAGTTGGACACCTAACTAGATACTACTACTCTGTTTAAGTTGGTTTAACACCTAACTAGATACTACTACTCTGTTTGAATTGGTTTAACACCTAACTATATACCACTACTCTGTTTAAGTTGGACACCTAACTAGATACTACTACTCTGTTTAAATTGGTTTAACACCTAACTAGATACCACTACTCTGTTTAAGTTGGTTTAACACCTAACTAGATACCACTACTCTGTTTAATTTGGTTTAACACCTAACTAGATACCACTACTCTGTTTAAGTTGGTTTAACACCTAACTAGATACCACTACTCTGTTTAAGTTGGTTTAACACCTAACTAGATACCACTACACTGTTTAAGTTGGTTTAACTCCTAACTAGATATCACTATTCTGTTTAAGTTGGTTTAACACCTAACTAGATACCACTACTCTGTTTAAGTTGGTTTAACACCTAACTAGATACAACTACTCTGTTTAAGTTGGTTTAACACATAACTAGATACCACTACTCTGTTTAAGTTGGTTTAACACCTAACTAGATACTACTACTCTGTTTAAGTTGGTTTAACACCTAACTAGATACCACTACTCTGTTTAAGTTGGTTTAACACCTAACTAGATACCACTACTCTGTTTAAGTTGGTTTAACACCTAACTAGATACCACTACTCTGTTTAAGTTGGTTTAACACCTAACTACATACCACTACTCTGTTTAAGTTGGTTTAGCACCTAACTAGATACCACTACTCTGTTTAAGTTGGTTTAACACCTAACTAGATACCACTACTCTGTTTAAGTGGGTTTAAGACCTAACTAGATACCACTACTCTGTTTAAGTTGGTTTAACACCTAACTAGATACCACTACTCAGTTTAAGTTGTTTAACACCTAACTAGATACCACTACTCTGTTTAAGTTGGTTTAACACCTAACTAGATACCACTACTCTGTTTAAGTTGGATTACCACCTAACTAGATACCACTACTCTGTTTAAGTTGGTTTAACACCTAACTAGATACTACTACTCTGTTTAAGTTGGTTTACCACCTAATTAGATACCACTACTCTGTTTAAGTTGGTTTAACACCTAACTAGATACCACTACTCTGTTTAAGTTGGTTTAACACCTAACTAGATACCACTACTCTGTTTAAGTTGGTCTAACACCTAACTATATACCACTACTCTGTTTAAGTTGGTTTAACACCTAACTAGATACACCTACTCTGTTTAAGTTGGTTTAACACTTAACTAGATACCATTACTATGTTTAAGTTGGTTTAACACCTAACTAGATACTACTACTCTGTTTAAGTTGGTTTAACACCTAACTAGATACCACTACTCTGTTTAAGTTGGCTTAACACCTAACTACATACCACTACTCTGTTTAAGTTGGTTTAACACCTAACTAGATACCACTACTCTGTTTAAGTTGGTTTAACACCTAACTAGATACTAGTACTCTGTTTAAGTTGGTTTAACACCTAACTAGATACTACTACTCTGTTTAAGTTGGTTTAACACCTAACTAGATACCACTACTCTGTTTAAGTTGGTTTAACACCTAACTAGATACCACTACTCTGTTTAAGTTGGTTTAACACCTAACTAGATACCACTACTCTGTTTAAGTTGGTTTAACACCTAACTAGATACCGCTACTCTGTTTAAGTTGGTTTAACACCTAACTAGATACCACTACTCTGTTTAAGTTGGATTAACACCTAACTAGATACCACTACTCTGTTTAAGTTGGTTTAACACCTAACTAGATACCACTACTCTGTTTAAGTTGGTTTACCACCTAACTAGATACCACTACTCTGTTTAACACCTAACTAGATACCACTACTCTGTTTAAGATGGTTTAACACCTAACTAGATACCACTACTCTGTTTAAGATGGTTTAACACCTAACTAGATACCACTACTCTGTTTAAGTTGGTTTAACACCTAACTAGATACTACTACTCTGTTTAAGTTGGTTTAACACCTAACTAGATACTACTACTCTGTTTAGGTTGGTTTAACACCTAACTAGATACTACAACTCTGTTTAAGTTGGTTTAACACCTAACTAGATACCACTACTCTGTTTAAGTTGGTTTAACACCTAACTAGATATTACTACTCTGTTTAAGTTGGTTTAACATCTAACTAGATACCACTACTCTGTTTAAGTTGATTTAACACCTAACTAGATACCACTACTCTATTTAAGTTGGTTTAACACCTAACTAGATACTACTACTCTGTTTAAGTTGGTTTAACACCTAACTAGATACCACTACTCTGTTTAAGTTGGTTTAACACCTAACTAGATACCACTACTCTGTTTAATTTGGTTTAACACCTAACTAGATACTACTACTCTGTTTAAGTTGGTTTTACGTCTAACTAGATACTACTACTCTGTTTAAGTTGGTTTAACTCCTAACTAGATACCACTACTCTGTTTAAGTTGGTTTAACACCTAACTAGATACCACTACTCTGTTTAAGTTGGTTTAACGTCTAACTAGATACCACTACTCTGTTTAAGTTGGTTTAACACCTAACTAGATACCACTACTCTGTTTAAGTTGGTTTAACACCTAACTAGATAACTACTCTGTTTAAGTTGGTTTAACTCCTAACTAGATACCACTACTCTGTTTAAGTTGGTTTAACACCTAACTAGATACTACTACTCTGTTTAAGTTGGTTTAACGTCTAACTAGATACCACTACTCTGTTTAAGTTGGTTTAACACCTAACTAGATACTACTACTCTGTTTAAGTTGGTTTAACACCTAACTAGATACTACTACTCTGTTTAAGTTGGTTTAACACCTAACTAGATACCACTACTCTGTTTAAGTTGGTTTAACACCTAGCTAGATACTACTACTCTGTTTAAGTTGGTTTAACACCTAACTAGATACCACTACTCTGTTTAAGTTGGTTTAACACCTAACTAGATACTACTACTTTGTTTAAGTTGGTTTAACACCTAACTAGATACTACTACTCTGTTTAAGTTGGTTTAACACCTAACTAGATACTACTACTCTGTTTAAGTTGGTTTAACACCTAACTAGATACCACTACTCTGTTTAAGTCGGTTTAACACCTAACTAGATACTACTACTCTGTTTAAGTTGGTTTAACACCTAACTTGATACCACTACTCTGTTTAAGTTGGTTTAACACCTAACTAGATACTACTACTCTGTTTAAGTTTGTTTAACACCTAACTAGATACCACTACTATGTTTAAGTTGGTTTAACACCTAACTAGATACCACTACTCTGTTTAAGTTGGTTTAACACCTAACTAGATACCACTACTCTGTTTAAGTTGGTTTAACACCTAACTAGATACCACTACTCTGTTTAAGTTGGTTTAACACCTAACTAGATACCACTACTCTGTTTAAGTTGGTTTAACACCTAACTAGATACCACTACTCTGTTTAAGTTGGTTTAACACCTAACTAGATACCACTACTCTGTTTAAGTTGGTTTAACACCTAACTAGATACTACTACTGTTTAAGTTGGTTTAACACCTAACTAGATACTACTACTCTGTTTAAGTTTTTTTAACACCTAACTAGATACCACTACTCTGTTTAAGTTGGTTTAACACCTAACTAGATACCACTACTCTGTTTAAGTTGGTTTAACACCTAACTAGATACCACTACTCTGTTTAAGTTGGTTTAACACCTAACTAGATACCACTACTCTGTTTAAGTTGGTTTAACACCTAACTAGATACCACTACTCTGTTTAAGTTGGTTTAACACCTAACTAGATACTACTACTCTGTTTAAGTTGGTTTAACACCTAACTAGATACTACTACTCTGTTTAAGTTGGTTTAACACCTAACTAGATACTACTACTCTGTTTAAGTTGGTTTAACACATAACTAGTACTACTACTCTGTTTAAGCAGGAACTTCCTTCTTAAGGTGGTGTCACACGAGCGCTTTTTCCGTCAATTTTCGATGAGTAAGTTTTCTCGCATACTAGGTTTTGATATTTTCGCATCGGAAGGGTTTATGTACATACTGTATACCGGTATGTATGTTATGTATATATTATTATTATTATTATTATTATTAATAATATTTTCCTCCCTAGACCTCCATTAAGCTTAAGCCTCCCTTTACGCTCGGGTATATCCATACACCCGTTATATACATCGGGTAATACTGGTACTGGATATATTACTTGACCCGGGGAGCTAAAGTCAATAGATCAACCGATTCTGTACCGGCCAGAGACTTTTTAAGTCTATTCTAGCTACATTTAGAAGATTAGGCTATATGAAGCTTAGGAAGGATGTATGGTAGCTATAAGCATTAACTGAGATAGTCTGTAGCCTTATAATTGGTAGACATAGTTCCAAATCTGAAGAAAATCGTGTAAATATAGATAAAATAAATCATAAACAGATGTCGCCGCCCCGGTACAGGAGGGGTTAAACATAAGATACCGTCCCGTGTGTTGATAGTTAAGGCCCCAATATGGCGTCCAGAGTGAAAGATGACCTCTCGCTCTTGCGCGCTCTCTAGCGCGCTCTCGTGCTCTGTCTGGCTCTCTCTCTATCTTGCTCGTTCTCTTGCTCTCTCGCTTGCTCTCTTCGCTTGCTCTCTCTCTCTCTTACTACGGGATTATAACTAGGACAGAAACATTTGACTTCATACCTCTGTAACTCAAAAAGGGCTGGAGCAAGTGGGTTGTTAGTCCATTCAGTACCGTTGACGTCCTTTTTAGTCTTATGCTGGCAAATATTAATAGATTTTATTCAGCTTAAGAAGGATCTATGGTCGCTAAAAAGGATTAATGTAGATGGCCTGTAGCCTTTTAATTGTTAGAGATCCTGCCCAAGCTCAATAAAATCGTTATTATTTGCCATAAGATTATGAAAAGGAATTTCACCAGTGCTGAATGGGTTAATGTCCACACCTATTCCCTGGCTGACCCTTCCCAAATGGTATAAATGGTAGGTCAATTACTCCAGTCATTTTACAGTTGTAGAGGTTAGTGGTGAGGATATCTGGTCTATCTACGATGAACAGAGTATAGTAAACTCTCCGGATATAATACATATAACTTGGCTGTACCGGGTTCCAAGTATCTATGATGAACAGAGAATAGAAAACTCTCCGGATATAATACATACAACTTGGCTGTACCCGGATCCAAGTATCTACGATGAACAGAGTATAGTAAACTCTCCGGATATAATACATATAACTTGGCTGTACCGGGTTCCAAGTATCTATGATGAACAGAGAATAGAAAACTCTCCGGATATAATACATTCAACTTGGCTGTACCCGGATCCAAGTATCTACGATGAACAGAGTATAGTAAACTCTCCGGATATAATACATACAACTTGGCTGTACCCGGTTCCAAGTATCTACGATGAACAGAGTATAGTAAACTCTCCGGATATAATACATACAACTTGGCTGTACCCGGTTCCAAGTATCTACGATGAACAGAGTATAGTAAACTCTCCGGATATAATACATACAACTTGGCTGTACCCGGTTCCAAGTATCTACGATGAACAGAGTATAGTAAACTCTCCGGATATAATACATACAACTTGGCTGTACCTGGTTCCAAGTAAGTAGGTCAAAACTCTTGAACATTAACCTCTATAACTCTCATAAGACTAGAGTCATCGAGCTAATATTTCTACCATTTGGGAAGGGTCAACCAGGGGCATTGGTATGATAATTTACAGCCCGTTTCCTCTAGCCCTTTTTGAGTAACAGAGGTTAGGGTTCACGCTGACTGGCCTACCTGTTAGGGACAGTGTATAGTCATCACAATAATACCACAATACAACTGTACACTCAAGGGTTTATTTTCTGGAACCCTTTATCCCTTAAGTTTAGCCTCATTAGTTTTAAAACTTCAAATTTTTCGTACCTTTCGTTTGGCTATTTAAAGACCTTTGCCCCATTTGTTGTAAATGTTAAGACGCCATATACGTGTCAATATTAACCTCGCGAGCGATATCGAGCCTGCATTTTAAGAGGTACTTGCGTTCTGCCGAGGATTTTTTTCTGCCGAAAACTGTAAACATTTATCTCGAAAGTGGTCTCGGGGGTGTTATTTATGTTTGATGGAGGTCTAGGCTGAATAATATGATATATATATATCAAATATATCTCACAAATACACGTGAGCTAATAAATGTTTAGATACTACCAACCGGGATCGAACCTCCGACATTCAGCATGAGTGTTCAAGCTTTTAACCCCTATGTGTCGGCGCGCAACATAAGTCGAGTATAATAAATCTGGACTATCTGGCGGCGCGCGACATAGGTCGTGTGGCAATTTCAGCACGTAATGTTGCTGAGAGAGAGAGACAAGTGGTGGCAGGAGAGTAGCGAGCGTATGACTGCTCCAGACCACCGCGGCGAACCTACTGACACGAATCCCACCTCCTCCCTCCCTCTCTCACTCGCTACATACTGAATTGTATGGGGAAAGTACCGAATTACATGCTTTTTGCACTCGCGTTGCGCGGTTGTTGCAAGAAAACTAGCCATCATAAAAGGATCGTTATGGTGTCATTGGAAAGCTCTGTTTATGCCCTTTCAGGGATAGATACTTGTTTTACGCTCTGGGTCTTATTTAGGCATGAAAATGATCACGTAAACAGCCCTATTTTGGCTAAAAACACCCCGCTGGGCGGTACATATAAATAAACCGCTAGCCCGCTAATCTAGTGTTAACCAACTACACCACGGCGTGATAAAGGAATTTTAACCTTTTCCTATGTATAATAAGGAGAAGGGAAATCCTACTGGGAGAATGTATTTCAATTCAAGCACAAGTCGCAGGATCCATATTCCAGGATATCATACAGGAATTTTTACAAGATTTCCCACGCAACTTGGGTTATAGAGATTTTATTTTAATTATCAATAAAAATATGAAAAGGTTAAAATTCCTATATCACGCTGTGGTGTAGTGGGTTAAAAGTGTGGACACTCATTCTGAATGTCGGAGATTCGATCACGGATGGGAGTATATATATACACTGGACTGGTAATCCAATGGACCCGGGTTCGAATCCCAATATGTCAATGGGAAGATAGTATTGGGATGGAATTTGTGCTGTACCTAGTTTCAGTGCATTACCACAGCACACCGAAATGCCAAAAACAATACCCTCATTGTTCCCTAATTAAATAGCATTGTATGAATATTCTCATATTCGAAATATGCTACAGGGGGCAATGCCTAGTCCCGGCCCTAGTGAGTTAATTGCTCAATAGGTGGCGTTCTGAGAGTGAGGGTCCGAGTCTGGGGGTTAAGACAGTGAAGCAGCTTCAGAGATGGAGTTACTTCGAGCCGTGAATGGGTGCTTTGCATGTCTCACTCCCTAGACTGGAACAAGACCCCACGGGCCTTACCGTGTTTAGCGGTGGAGTGTACAGGCTCTCAGCCTTGCCCGAGAGTGAGGAGTTGGAGTATAGAAAAATTTAAAAAAAAATATATACATATAATTATATATATATATATATATATATATATATATATATATATATATATATACTGATTAGATGTAAGAGCAAATCAATTAAATTTCCCATTACTTATGGCTTAGCCAATATATACACTCCATCCATACAGTATGTAATTGGTTGATTAGTGGTATTAACCCTTTGAAGATCAAGGCACATAATGACAGCTTATTATGGCTACCATTAGTCAATTCCAGACAGTTTAAGAAAGATCTGGGGGAAATATAAGAGTAATACAGATCTCAAGTAACCCTCTGACTTCCATATAACCTTTCCTAATCTGAATACAATCCTCCAATAATAGCCAGAAATCAGAAAAGACATGCGTAATCTGAGTTGCCCTACGAACATGAATACTGTATCATTTCCCACATATCGGTAATTGTGAAGTTGAAGGGCGCCACTTTTGCAAACCTTACAAGCGCACTAATTGCAAACACCAACTCTGCAACATTTATAAGGCACCAGGCTGCATTAATGCTAGCCCGGTTATACAGAGGGGTTTTATATTTAGAGAGAGAGGAGCTAAATATGGGGCTTGATTAACTCTCTCTCTCCCTCTTATCACGTGATCTATACAGCCCCATAAACTACACTCGCATACTCACATATCATTGGACATTCGAGCTAAACTGGGTACTTACAAACGCACAAACACTCACACTCTCACACACACATACAGAAGAAGAACACACACAAGCACATACACACATTGAAAAGCACATAGAAACACTCTCCCACTCACAGAGGTATATAGCACGTGCGCGCGCACACACACACACAGACACACACAGATTCCATATAGTGTGGTAATAAATGTGGTTCCAGAATTAATATATATTAATCTATCACAATTTTAACTGACAGGATAAATGATTAGTGTACGTGTGTGTGTGTGTTGGTTTATTGTTCATTGCAGCCCTGAGGCTGTACTGATTAGTGTACGTGTGTGTGTGTGTGTTGGTTTATTGTTCATTGCAGCCCTGAGGCTGTAATGATTATTGTACGTGTGTGTGTTGGTTTATTGTTCATTGCAGCCCTGAGGCTGTAATGATTAGTGTACGTGTGTGTGTGTTGGTTTATTGTTCATTGCAGCCCTGAGGCTGTAATGATTAGTGTACGTATGTGTGTGTTGGTTTATTGTTCATTGCAGCCCTGAGGCTGTAATGATTAGTGTACGTGTGTGTGTTGGTTTATTGTTCATTGCAGCCCTGAGGCTGAACATCTACAGAGTTTATCTTAAACCTAGGTACTCAGTGCAATATTTATTCTACCTTAACTACGAGGTCACATGCGACCTTTGGCAACCGTGAGGTGCCTGGCTTCCTACTACACAGATGTGCTTTGTATTGGTGAGATTATGTGTAGGCTAACACAGGCTGATAGCAGCTTGGTTAGGGAGGAACCGCAATACAATTATTTCCGTCGCTATGGCCGAATAAACCTTTAGGGTTCTGATCGATTCGAACCCTCACTCTGCGGTCAGCGCGAGCCCACAGTACAGTGCCTTAGACCGCAGGGACCCGTGTGTGTGTGTGTGTGTGTGAGAGAGAGGGCGAGTTTTCTGTATGTATGCATGTGTGTTGTATTACATGTACGGTACATTATGTATGCGTGTGTGTGAGAGTGTGTTCTTTTTATGTGTGTGTACTTCTGTAGGTTTGTGCATGTATGTGCGCCTGTGAATGCATACAGTAAATGTACATCGGATAAATAAATCACGAATCACCTCATCTATTGTATTTCTCTGCCCAGATGTAGAAGGCTTAAGGGGACATGGGCCGGTTCTCTGGACCACTTTCTCCCTCATGTTTACCCCCAATAGTCTTCAGATTTTATGACGTTCGGCCCCTTAGTTTGGCGATTTTAATACCTTTTGCCCCATTTCGTTGTCAATGTTAAGACCTTTCGAGCCATTTAGGTGTTGATTTTGTTCCTGGCGTGCGATAACGAGCCTGTAATCTTAAGAGTAACCGGCCTTCGCCTGGGACATTTTTCTACCGAAAAATGTACAAATTAATTGAGAAGGGGGATCTGATGGATGTTTTTTAAAGTTTGATGGAGGTCTAGGGAGGAAACTAAAAAAAATAATAAATTAAAAAATCTTCCAAAAAGTGAACCATACCCCCTCAACCCATTCCGTGCCGGTGCCGTCCTTTTAACTTTATTCTGGCTACTATTAGACGATTGTATTCAGTTTAGGAAGAACGCATACCCATTAAAAGGCTGCAGGCTATCTCAATTCATTCTTTAAGCTACCATATATCCTTCCTAAGTAAAATACCTCGAAAAAGAGAGCGAGAGGATGAATCCCCGGACGAGAAGGAACACAAGAAACCATCACAGAGGCCGAAGAAGATGAGAGAGAAAACAGAGGAGGTACCAGAAGCAGGCCCATCACGAATGGACCCAGACCGGACACGAGAAACCACTCCGGGAGAAGAACACCCCACCACGCCAAAACGGACACCGACCCCTAATACCACCACAAAGAGGAAACTGATGTTCAGTGTCCACTTCTAAACCACCTATGTTTCTCCACTATATTGTTATCACACCATGTATTGATCAAGTAATGTTATCATAACCTTGTATACTCAAAAATAAACAAACGTTATGATCACCCATGTATTCTTGTGTTATCTGTTCTCCCCAACTCACAATATACTCACGGGAGAATGGAGAAGTAATAATCCATGTAGTCTTGTGTTATCTGTTCTCCCCAACTCACAATATACTCAGGGGAGAATTGAGAAGTAGTAATTAAAAGAAAACGCGTATCTTCACTACAGAAGAAATCAATGCCCGATGAAACCATATTATGCCTGTATGAAAACTTTGTTATGCAATAATATGTGAACCTATACTTCAATAGACCCTGGAACCTTGTTTTTCCACATATAGTCACACATGCCTTTCTTTGACATTCTTCAACTAGTTTACTATTTATACAAACCACACATGCTTCTTTCTATATAAGAATCCCCTGTAAATCTTCGTCCCCAAGTAAAATAACGCGGGAGATCTGCCGCTCTCGCGCCCCGAGAGGGGGCGCTCCGGACGTATAAATACCTGTTGTACACACAGGCCTACCAACACGAACCGGGAAGGTTAGATACGTACACACCCCTGTAGACACCACCATGCTGAGAGAGATTTACATATTCTTATGCCTAAAATTACTAACAACCAAGATCAGTAGTAAGACCCAGCCACCACCACCACAAGAAGGAGGAAGACAGAATATCGTTGTCTCGCACGCATCACAGCCCTCAACTGTCCGGTCCACACGACACACCTTGAATGCACCCGACACCACAAATCCTCCCCGAGAACCCAAAACTCGGAATTCATTCACTTCACTCACTATTATTGTTTTTCAGAGTTCTATTGAAGTGATCCAAACCCCTATGATTTTATAATTCAACCTTGATGAAGTAACCTACTCTAGGAACATTAATTGACCTTGCTCGTCACAACACTACCGAGTATTGACCTTCTATTGAAAGAGACCTGACCAACAGTGTAAGAAGGGTTCAAGGACCCCATCTAGGATAACTCCCCATGCCCTTACCATCCTAGAGGTACCACAGGAGTGCACTCAGTTATCCGCAATACCAGTTCAGGATTTCTGAGGAAAGTCAAGCAATTGTTGAGGCTTCAAAAAGTACTGGCTTACGAAACTTAATATTGCTCTCCATTCAGTTGGACTGATACGGCCTGCCGCAAAGTCCAGATACTGTCTGTAAAACTCTAAACTAGGGATTCTTGTTAGAACCAGGCCTGCCTAGCTGACGTAGATATCCTACTTAGGCGGTTACTAGTTAGTCTAGTGAAGAATGTATACGGCCTGCCGATATTTCTTCTGAGACTACAAGTCCCTGTTAGCTGAGTTCTGTCCCAGGTACTCTGTCTCGTCTGGCATGCTAGCGAGATACACCTATACTGAGTCAGTAACCCACAAACCCTATACTAGGGATCTCGTTAGAATCAGGCCTGCCTAGCTAACGTAGATATCCTACTTAGGCGGCTACTAGTTAGTCTAGTGAAGAATGTATACGGCCTGCCGATATTTCTTCTGAGACTACAAGGTATCGACAGCACCATCTCTAAAAGAAGTTGAGTTTGCGGCCTGCTGTCCTCAATATTCTCTAGAGTGGGAAGGTACCAGTGTCCTGAGATATGAACTCTGTTGGTGGTTGGCATGCCAGCGTTAACATAGTCCCAAGTATCAGGCGTCACTTTACCTCGTGAAAAGTAGAGAGACTCTGGCCTGCCGCCCTCTCTGTGTTTTACGGAGTCCAAGTGAACACTCGTACAAAAGTGTCCTTGTCGCGGAACTTTGTCATCGTTCGGCCTGCTGACGTGACATAGGCTCCACCGCGATGTTACATTTTCTATAGTGAAAGATAGAGACTACGGCCTGCCGACCTCTCTATTGTTTACTATTTAAAGTGGACATTGCCACTCGGCACAGGTAGTCTCAAGCCTCTGAGACCGCTGTGTTAGACACAGGGCTTGGCGAGATACCCTCACAGGCACTTTGCAAAGACAAGTCCTTGGTGCACTGAGTCTGTGGCATCCCATATGACTGTGTAACTTAAAGGTTTAAACACCGCCCCGGGTCCCCCGAACCTCTCATAAAGATCAGGGCAGACAGTAATATCACTACAACTGAAATTACTGCGTTCGTCCGATATCGACCACATAAGACTCGATATTTAAGATCCTAGTCCGAGAGTACCTTAACCGGACTTCATCAACGGTTGATATACTGATCAGAACAGTCGAGTAGTTTCTCCTACCTTTGAAATACTCGCGTTAGTCAGTATGGTCCCCAACAGTAATTCGCCAGACGGTTACTATATGTTACGGAGCCATACTTCAGATCTCAAGCCCAATCAACCCATCTGTAACTACTTCACACAGCTGGCCAGCTAGACGGCCTATGGGAAGCAACCAACGAGAACCAACCACCTCCAGAAGTGTTCACCGGAGACATCCAGCGAGAAGTTATCACACCGGGAGACCAAGAGAAGAAGATTGAGTTACAGCAAGTGAAGAAAGCGTCGAGTGAACGAAATAAACAGAGTTCCCCCAAAAGTGGCTTAAATACACATAAATCCGCACCAGTGTTAATAATCGGGTCCTAAAGCTTCTAGTCGTACCCCCATACAGTTCAAGTGGTACGGACTAAGGATCTGCCACCAATCAGTGAATCCATATTGAATTAATACCATTTGAATCTAAGTGTGAGCCGTCAGCGACTCTGCCAAAATTTACCCAAACTGTTAGAATTTTTTTTTTCAGAGTCTACCATTGACTTCCCATTTTCTATACGACCCAGCTGCATACCTATGGGGGTCCTTGACCTTGAACTTTAAACACAGTGACATTCCTGAAAGAAAGCGACAGTGGTCACTCCACTCATAGAAACACTTCACCATCGTCCACCCCAGTGTACTAGAAACTCTCTCGAAGATTTAGTGAAGTTGGTCAACAATACGTGCTTCCTATCTAGCTCCGCGACTGTGCTAGGAGTCAGTGATAAAAATTAAGTGCTATTCACTGGCAGTAATACGTGTCTTATGTTCTCAGTTCCAGATTATTTTTCCAATATAGTGCAAGAGAAATAAAGCAGTATTCCTAAACCATATCTTGTGATATACTTATCCTCTGTTTTCCTTTAATATTATATGTATGTATTTGAACTTGGAAGTCCCAGTGGAGTAGAACTCACCATATCCAATTGTTAATCCTGCATAAAATCAGG
>CM064556.1:1857200-1897200 GCA_032716605.1 Paralithodes platypus | reverse complement strand
TCCAATATTTCCCCATCCAGCCTCACATCTAGATTCACCCTACGATCACCCCTATTACACACCATTACTTTACTTTTACTGACGTTCACCTTCAGTTTCCTTCTCCCACAAACCACCCCAAACTCTTTGACTACACGCTGCAATTTCTCCTGAGAATCCGCCACCAACGCTGTGTCATCAGCGAACAGCAACTGATTCAACTCCCAATCTTTACCATTCTTTCCTACTAAACCCAATCCTCTTCCCATAGTTCTCATTTTCACCTCCCTCACCACACCATCCATAAACATATTAAACAGCCAAGGTGACAATACACAACCTTGTCGCAAACCTACCTTTACCTCAAACCATTCACTCAACTCACCATTTCCTACTCTAACACATGCCCTGCTCCCTTCACAAAAACTCTTAACTGCTGCCAACAAATTTCCGTCAATTTCTTAAATCCTTAACACCTTCCACATTGCTTCACGATCCACACGATCATATGCTTTTTCCAAATCCATAAAAGCCCAAAATATCTCCTTATGCTTCTCTACATACTTCTCGCATTAACTGTCTTACTGCACATATCTGATCCACGCACCCTCTTCCCCTCCTAAAACCGCACTGTTCTTCTCCTATAGTCACTTCCGTACACTTTACTATCCTCTCTATCAACACCATGCCATACAGCTTTCCACCCACTAATAATAAACTAATACCTCTATAACTTGAACACTCCAGCCGATCTCCCTTCCCCTTGTACAATGGCACAATACATGCACTCTTCCAGTCTATTGGTACCCTTGGCACCACAAAGCACACATTGACAAGTCTCACCAACCAATCTATTATCACATCTCCACCCTTCTGTACACACTCCACAGCAATACCATCCAAACCTTCTGCTTTTCCCGCTCTCATTTGTTTCACTGCTTCTTTCACCTCATTGTCCTCAATCCTTTAATTCATTCCCTGCCACCTGGGTGGCCTGGATAACCTATCTCCATCAACCACTGCTTCTCTTCCATCTCTTGCATTTAGCAAAAAATTCAAAATACTTGCATATCTTTTCCTTACTTCAACTGGTTCCACTAGTAATTCTCCATTTGCATCTTTCACTGACTCTTCCCTCTTTTGTGCTCCTTTCCTTACTCTATTAACCTCCTTCCAGAACATCTTTTTTCGTTCTTCAAAATTCTCACTCAACCTTTGACCCCACCTTTCGTTTGCATCTTTTTTCGCTTCTCTAATTTTCCGTTTTGCCTCTCTCCTTTTCTCCTTGTACCTCTCCCATACCTCAACACTACCATCCTGTAAAACCCTCTCAAAACACTGTCTCTTCTCCTCAACTGCCTTTCTCACCGTATCATTCCACCACTCGCTTCCTTTCCTGATACCTCTGCCTCCTACTTTCCTTTTACCGCATACTACCTCTGCACTTGCTCTCACTCCTTCCTCAAACTGTTGCCATTCAACCTCTACTTCTCTCTCTTCCATCTCTTTCACTTCCATCCACTTTTCATTTAGTCTTTCCTTGTACTCCCTCTCTTTTGCACTCTTCTCTAACTCACTAACTGTTATTACCTCTCTTACTTCACGCTTGTCTCTTATTCTCCTGTAACTCCTAACTCTTAGTTTTCCCTCCACCAGGTAATGATCCGACATACCCTCCGCCTCACCTCTCATCACATTAACATCCAGCAGTCTACACAATCTTTCCCTCGTCACCAGCACATAATCCATCAATGCTCTCTCTACAATTTCTCCCCTCACTAGTCCATGCCAGGTGTACTTGCGTATACGCCTTTTTTTTAAAGAACGTATTACCTACACTCAATCTGCACTCTTCACATACATTTTTCAGTCTTTCTCCACTCTCGTGGTGGGCTGACCCTTTGTCAGAGTGAGGGTTGGTGTCCTCTACTTCCCATATCCCCTTCTATCTCTGTCAGAGTAAGGGTTGGTGTCCTCTACTTTCCATAGCCCCTTCTATCTTTGTCAGAGTGAGGGTTTGTGTCCTCTACTTCCCATAGCCCCTTCTATCTTTGTCAGAGTGAGGGTTGGTGTCCTCTACTTCCCATAGCCCCTTCTATCTTTGTCAGAGTGAGGGTATGTGTCCTCTACTTCCCATAGCCCCTTCTATCTTTGTCAGAGTGAGGGTTGGTGTCCTCTACTTCCCATAGCCCCTTCTATCTTTGTCAGAGTGAGGGTATGTGTCCTCTACTTCCCATAGCCCCTTCTATCTTTGTCAGAGTGAGGGTTGGTGTCCTCTACTTCCCATAGCCCCTTCTATCTTTGTCAGAGTGAGGGTTGGTGTCCTCTACTTCCCATAGCCCCTTCTATCTTTGTCAGAGTGAGGGTATGTGTCCTCTACTTCCCATAGCCCCTTCTATCTTTGTCAGAGTGAGGGTTGGTGTCCTCTACTTCCCATAGCCCCTTCTATCTTTGTCAGAGTGAGGGTTTGTGTCCTCTACTTTCCATAGCCCCTTCTATCTTTGTCAGAGTGAGGGTTGGTGTCCTCTACTTCCCATAGCCCCATCTATCTTTTTCTCCCTCTGCATCTCTATTTTTTTCAAATGGCGTAGGGATGTGGCGACCCCAACGCCCCCCAATTTCTGGTGCAGATAGCCTCCTCTGTGGTGGAGGGGTGAGAAATTGCCACCACCGCTTTTCTCCGACGAGACATAGAAGTTGGCTAAAGGGGATCGAGGGCAGGGGGCCTGGTATCCTTCTCCCCTTAAATAAATCTACCAAAAAAACGAGACAACTAAAACTACAGACCAAAAAAAGTGTATCTAAACCAAAAGAACTAAAAACTATCTAAACTAAAATAAAGTATCTAAAGTATCTAATATCTAAGGTATCTAATATCTAAAAAGTATCTAAAGTATCTAAAGTATCCAAATATCTAAAGTATCTAAGTATCTAAGTATCTAAAATGTATCTAAAGTATCTAGGTATCCAAAATGTATCTAATGTATCTAAGGATCCAAAAAGTATCTATAGTATCTAAGTATCCAAAAAGTATCGAAAGTAGCTAAGTAATGTACCTAAACAGTATATATCTAAATGTATCTAAAGTATCCAAAAACTATCTAAGTATCTAAAAAGTATCTAAATTATCTATGTATCTAAAAATCATCTAATGTATCTAAGTATTTAAAAAAATAGTTTAAAGTATTTAGGTATCAAAAAGTATCAAAGTATCTAAAAAGTACAGGTTATCTAAAGTATCTTAGTATCTACAAATAGCTAAAGTATCTATCTAAAAGTATATAAAGTATCTATCTAAAAGTATCTAAAATTGTATCTAAACAAGTATTGCAGGAAGGGACATCTCGTTTTCTTTGGCAATCATTTTGGTATGTTAAGGGGAGATGGATAATTTTGCTAGTCCCCCTTCTGCCTCATGTTTAGCCCCATTAGTTTTCAGATTTTAAGACGTTCGGCCCATTAGTTTTGCGATTTTAAGACCTTTCGCCCCATTTCTTTGTCAATATTACGACTGTTTGTAACATGTAAGGCACCTAAATGACACGAATCGACACCTAAATCGACACCTAATTAGGTGACAATTTCTTCCTAGCGAGCGACAGCGAGCCTGTATTTTAGGAGGATCCGGCCTTCGGCCGGGACATTTTTCTATCGAAATTTGTACAAATTTATCTTCAAGGAGGTTCTTGGGCGGGTATTTGTTATTAAGCTTGATGGAGGTCTAAGGAGGAAATTGAAAATATATTTAAAAGATACATAAATGAGCAAATAAATAAGGCCATAACTAGCAAAGAAGGTCTTGATAGCGTAATACATAAATGCGAGGAATTTCGGTGTGAGTATCCTAGGTTCGAGTCCTTGGAGTGCCACATGTAGTTGTTGATTTAATTAATTGAGTTTAGAAGTGAAGTTGGTTGGTGAAAAAATATGAATTATATTTTGTGATGGTGTGGAAGGTGCATATGTAAACAACCAAACTGTGTATCCGGTCCGAGTGTTGCCGAAGGTGTGTGGTGATACCTAGGGGATTATGGTGTCTGGTAATATATAGATAGATAGATAGATAGACAGACAGACAGACAGACAAACTGTGTATCCGGTCCGAGTGTTGCCGAAGGTGTGTGGTGGTAGCGGTGATACCTAGGGGATTATGGTGTCTGGTAATATATAGATAGATAGATAGATAGATAGACAGACAAACTGTGTATCCGGTCCGAGTGTTGCCGAAGGTGTGTGGTGGTAGCGGTGATATCTAGGGGGATTATGGTGTCTGGTAATATATAGATAGATAGATAGACAGACAAACTGTGTATCCGGTCCGAGTGTTGCCGAAGGTGTGTGGTGGTAGCGGTGATATCTAGGGGGATTATGGTGTCTGGTAATATATAGATAGATAGATAGACAGACAAACTGTGTATCCGGTCCGAGTGTTGCCGAAGGTGTGTGGTGATACCTAGGGGATTATGGTGTCTGGTAATAGATAGATAGATAGATAGATAGACAGACAGACAGACAGACAGACAGACAGACAAAGAGAGAGAGAGAGACAGAGACAGAGACAGAGAGAGACAAACACAAACACAGACACAGACAGACAGACAGATTGATAAATAGATAGATATTTGAGTCTGTTCTGGTCCGGTGATAGTTCGCGGGAGATGACTTAGCGTTGCGAATGTAATCGAGTTTTATGTTTAGTTTTGTGAAATTTTCTTTGGAGTGTAAATAGAAGAACAATATCATCAGTGGCACCAAGATGGCGGAGGTTGGCCGATCTCGGTGACTTAGAGGATCTTTACTTTATTTTTATGTTCTAGTATATTTGTCCGTACTACCAGGCTTTTATGTGGGCAGTAAAGGAGGGGGACATGGACATTCATGCACATACACACATACATGCACATACACATACACACACACACACACATACACACTGCTCTCTTATTATGTTGGCTTGGGTCTTTTATAGTGCAGGGCTTTCATACATAACATAGTAGCTTAAGGTAGAACAACATAGTGCAGGGCTTTCATACATAACATAGTAGCTTAAGGTAGAACAACATAGTGCAGGGCTTTCATACATAACATAGTAGCTTAAGGTAGAACAACATAGTGCAGGGCTTTCATACATAACATAGTAGCTTAAGGTAGAACAACATAGTGCAGGGCTTTCATACATAACATAGTAGCTTAAGGTAGAACAACATAGTGCAGGGCTTTCATACATAACATAGTAGCTTAAGGTAGAACAACATAGTGCAGGGCTTTCATACATAACATAGTAGCTTAAGGTAGAACAACATAGTGCAGGGCTTTCATACATAACATAGTAGCTTAAGGTAGAACAACATAGTGCAGGGCTTTCATACATAACATAGTAGCTTAAGGTAGAACAACATAGTGCAGGGCTTTCATACGTAACATAGTAGCTTAAGGTAGAACAACATAGTGCAGGGCTTTCATACATAACATAGTAGCTTAAGGTAGAACAACATAGTGCAGGGCTTTCATACGTAACATAGTAGCTTAAGGTAGAACAACATAGTGCAGGGCTTTCATACATAACATAGTAGCTTAAGGTAGAACAACATAGTGCAGGGCTTTCATACATAACATAGTAGCTTAAGGTAGAACAACATGCCATAGCCTAACTTGTAGCGTAACATAGTATTATATTTAACGTCGTTCTTAACAACAATAACACCCCAAATGAAATGAATGAAAGCATGTGATTCTCCCAGGATTCGAAACCACGACACCACATACAGAACTTACACGCTCTAACCATTACAACATCAAGACAGTTAACAGAACATAATTATAAACTAAATTAGCATATCATATCATAGCGAAATAACCTTACTAATACATACATACATACATTTAAAGACCGATTTCTGTACACAAAAAGCGGTTCCAGACTCGTTGTTCTAATGACGGCACTGCAGGCAGCCCAGTTCAGAGTTGCCTCACATGACAGATATTTTAATTCAAGATCGGAGCATATAGTCTGATCCAATGTCTTTCTAGATCTACCCGCTTGTGCAGCTCTCTCCATGTTCACAGACTTTCATCTCTACACCCAATTTAGTTTATCCATCCTCCCCACATTCCCAAACCATTCAAGCCTGCTTGTTCGCATTTCATCACTGATACACTTGATACCTAACGTCTCCTCAGCTCCTCACTAGACATCCTATCTTGCAGTTTGGCCCCACACATCCATCTCACCATTCACATCTTGTTTAGTTCCATTCTGTTGATATCATCCACTTCGACAGGCCACATTTCTGAAGCATAGGTCATTGTGCTTTTAGTACATAAATAGTACACCTTTCCCTTCAAGGGGAGTGGGAGTCTTCTCATGGTTATAATAGTACACCTTTCCCTTCAAGGGGAGTGGGAGTCTTCTCATGGTTATAATAGTACACCTTTCCCTTCAAGGGGAGTGGGAGTCTTCTCATGGTTATAATAGTACACCTTTCCCTTCAAGGGGAGTGGGAGTCTTCTCATGGTTATAATAGTACACCTTTCCCTTCAAGGGGAGTGGGAGTCTTCTCATGGTTATAATAGTACACCTTTCCCTTCAAGGGGAGTGGGAGTCTTCTTATGGTTATAATAGTACACCTTTCCCTTCAAGGGGAGTGGGAGTCTTCTCATGGTTATAATTGGTAGCAGTTCTCTGAACTCTCCCCAGCCAGGGCCTCATGAGCCTCATCACCGGCAGACAACACATCTTAGACTAATAACTTGTAATCAAACACTTTAGGAAACAATTATACACTATTAGTTTAAAATGAATTACTGGTGTAATACCGAAGTGATGATTTAGGGAACTAGAAATATATTATGGTCTTTGAAACAAGTGATATAATATCCCAAATAATACCCTACTTTAGCAAACATGTCCTTAGTGTTTATTTGATATCTATGAAAAAAGACCTGTTTGTCATGTTTAGGAGTTGAATGATCTAATCTCTCTCTCTCTCATTTAACTATAATAGTGTGCGATTGTAATAACGTGTGTAATGTTTTCCTAGGTGTATACCATAAGTGGCAAATGAAATATCTCCCTCACTCACTATTATTCACTCCCACTCACTCTCTCACACACTCTTTCTTTTTCACAGACTATCTCTCTTGCACACACAGTCTATCTCTGTCTCTCTCTCGGAAAAACTCATTAACTATCTTACTTTCTCTCTTTCACACAGTTTATCTCTCTTTCACACCCAGCCTTTCTCACACTCAGACTAACTCATTCACCATCTCACTCTCCCTAACTCCCACACTCCCAGTAACTCTCTCTCTCCCCACAGACATCCACGAGGTCAACCAGAGTGAATGTGGGCAGAACGTTCGCAACATGAGTTTCCTCCAGTTCGATTACCCCTGGAGAACTGAGACGTGGATACCCTTTACTTGGAGGGAGGTGCTGAAGGTAGGTGGTGAGAGAGAGAGAGAGAGAGAGAGAGAGAGAGAGAGAGAGAGAGAGAGAGAGAGATAGAGAGAGCAATAATAATTAGTGTATACCCTGTACCCGCAAAAATCCGGCCACCACAAAACTACCCGAGTTGACGTCTGGGATAGCGTAAACTAGTCGTTGGTGGCGAAGTCTAATAAACCCACCACGTGAATCACCACGAGACTATCACCTGGTTCTTTCAAGGAGAAATAAGGTTGCTATCCTATTCTACGTCCGTGGTTGTACAGTAAGTTAGCCCGCGAGTCTGGTAAAGACCTACTGAGGTCCCTAACCAGGGTTCGAACCCGCACAAGGCACCACCACTGGGCAGGCCTGGGGATTCTCGGGAGGGTTAAATTCCCTTCGCACCCAGCATTTCATTGGTGGCAGTCACGGAACGTGATCTGGTAGCTAGATAGAGCACCCATCACGGACCCTAAGAATATTGAGATTGCTGAGGTGATGTGGTTACGATACCTTACAACATTAAAACAGGCTAAGGACTAGCCTTGTTAAAGAATTATGATATGTGATACCCTGTACCCGCAAAAATACCGCAACCACAAAACTACCCGAGTTGACGTCTGGGATAGCGTAAAATAGTCGTTGGTGGCGAAGGCTAATAAACCCACCACGTGAATCACCACGAGACTATCACCTGGTTCTTTCAAGGAGAACTAAGGTTGCTATCCCATTGTACACTCGACCAAAAAACAATCTTTACACTAACGCTCTAAACATTCTGGAAGTGGGTCAAAATCTTATGATAATACCTCACATACGTATGTTTCACCCGATTCATTCCGTTCACACTAGATTATTTACAGCTCACCAGTGTAAAGATTGTGTTTTGGTCGAGTGTACGGTACGTCCCCGGTAGTACAGGGGGTTAGCGCGCGAGTCTGGTAAAAACCTACTGAGGTCCCTGACAAGGGTTCGAAACCGCGCCAGTCTGGTAAAGCCTACTGAGGTCCCTAACCAGGGTTCGAACCCACGCCAGGCACCACCACTGGGCAGGCCTGGGGATTTTCAGGAGGGTTATATTCCCTTCACACCCAGCATTTCAATTATAATGATAAACATAATAAAATTGATTTCCACGGCCATTGGTTATTCTTCTTACATAATATGTACACAAATAATAATATACAATACACAGTAAAGACTTATTAGCATGCAGTATGGATGATACATAATTTGTTTGATATAGATTGGCCCACGCAGATCCTATATATAGCCCTTAATCGACGTTCCTTAAGAATCCAGTGAGGAGGAATTCACCCTTGCTTGAATATAATTTCATCCGGATTTAAGATAATTTATGATATAGGGGAGTGATTCCCAAGAGGGAAAGGGAAGGGGAGAGATGGGGATGGGGGGGGGGGAGGCTATATAAGAGGGGGAGAAGGATGCGGGGAGAAGTGATGAAAAAGGAGAGCATAATAATAATAAAAATAAAAAAGTAGACGTGCCCAAAATCAAAACACCATGTCCAACTCTGCGATGAGTTACCATCATCACTAGTACCATCACCATCATCACTAATATTGTCATCATTACTACAAATGTCACCAACATCACTATTATACTTCATTCACTTGGCCCGTGCATTTGGCTCCTAACTGTTATTTGTATCGACGCCGCTCATGATTGGCTATCTTATCAGTACCCTAGCTCACTGGTCAAAACGAGTGGTAGGTGATAATATATTTATTATCTTTATTATTCCTTATATATTCATTAAACTAGATGGAGGGATCATATCCTGGAGGGATCATATCCTGGAGGGATCATATCCTGGAGGGATCATATCATGGAGGGATCATATCATGGAAGGATCATATCATGGAAGGATCATATCACGGAGGGGTCATATCATGGAAGGATCATATCATAGAGGGATCATATCATGGAGGGATCATATCATGGAAGGATCATATCATGGAGGGGTCATATCATGGAGGGATCATATCATGGAGGGGTCATATCATGGAGGGATCATATCATGGAGGGATCATATCATAGAGGGATCATATCATGTGGAGATCATATCATGGTGGGATCATATCATGGAAGGATCATACCATAGAGGGATCATATCATGGAAGGATCATATCATGGAGGGATCACATCATGGAGGGATCATACCATGGATGGATCATATCATGGAGGGATCATATCATGGAGGGAGCATACCATGGAGGGATCATACCATGGAGAGATCATATCATGGAGGGATCATACCATGGAGGGATCATATCATGGAGGGATCATATCATGGAGGGATCATATCATGGAGGGATCATATCATGGAAGGATCATATCATGGAGGGATCATATCATGGAGGGATCATATCATGGAGGGATCATATCATGGAAGGATCATATCATGGAGGGGTCATATCATGGAGGGATCACATCATGGAGGGATCATATCATGGAAGGATCATATCATGGAGGGATCATATCATGGAGGGAGCATACCATGGAGGGATCATACCATGGAGAGATCATATCATGGAGGGATCATGCCATGGAGGGATCATATCATGGAGGGATCATATCATGGAGGGATTATATCATGGAGGGATCATATCATGGAAGGATCATATCATGGAGGGATCATATCATGGACGGATCATATCATGGAGGGATCATATCATGGAAGGATCATATCATGGAGGGATCATATCATGGAGGGATCATATCATGGAAGGATCATATCATGGAGGGGTCATATCATGGAGGGATCATACCATGGAGGGATCATATCATGGAGGGGTCATATCATGGAAGGATCATATCATGGAGGGATCATATCATGTGGAGATCATATCATGGAGGGATCATATCATGGAAGGATCATACCATAGAGGGATCATATCATGGAAGGATCATATCATGGAGGGATCACATCATGGAGGGATCATATCATGGAAGGATCATATCATGGAGGGATCATATCATGGAGGGAGCATACCATGGAGGGATCATACCATGGAGAGATCATATCATGGAGGGATCATACCATGGAGGGATCATATCATGGAGGGATCATATCATGGAGGGATCATATCATGGAGGGATCATATCATGGAAGGATCATATCATGGAGGGATCATATCATGGAGGGATCATATCATGGAGGGATTATATCATGGAAGGATCATATCATGGAGGGGTCATATCATGGAGGGATCACATCATGGAGGGATCATATCATGGAAGGATCATATCATGGAGGGATCATATCATGGAGGGAGCATACCATGGAGGGATCATACCATGGAGAGATCATATCATGGAGGGATCATGCCATGGAGGGATCATATCATGGAGGGATCATATCATGGAGGGATTATATCATGGAGGGATCATATCATGGAAGGATCATATCATGGAGGGATCATATCATGGACGGATCATATCATGGAGGGATCATATCATGGAAGGATCATATCATGGAGGGTCATATCATGGAGGGATCATATCATGGAAGGATCATATCATGGAGGGGTCATATCATGGAGGGATCATACCATGGAGGGATCATATCATGGAGGGGTCATATCATGGAAGGATCATATCATGGAGGGATCATATCATGTGGAGATCATATCATGGAGGGATCATATCATGGACCGATCATACCATAGAGGGATCATATCATGGAAGGATCATATCATGGAGGGATCACATCATGGAGGGATCATATCATGGAAGGATCATATCATGGAGGGATCATATCATGGAGGGAGCATACCATGGAGGGATCATACCATGGAGAGATCATATCATGGAGGGATCATATCATGGAGGGATCATATCATGGAGGGATCATATCATGGAAGGATCATATCATGGAGGGATCATATCATGGAGGGATCATATCATGGAGGGATCATATCATGGAAGGATCATATCATGGAGGGATCATATCATGGAGGGATCATATCATGGAAGGATCATATCATGGAGGGGTCATATCATGGAAGGATCATATCATGGAAGGATCATATCATGGAGGGATCATATCATGGAGGGATCATATCATGGAAGGATCATACCATGGAGGGATCATATCATGGAGGGGTCATATCATGGAGGGATCATATCATGGAGGGATCATATCATGGAAGGATCATATCATGGAAGGATCATATCATGGAGGGATCATATCATGGAGGGATCATATCATGGAGGGATCATATCATGGAGGGATCATATCATGGAGGGATCATATCATGGAAGGATCATATCATGGAGGGATCATATCATGGAGGGATCATATCATGGAGGGATCATATCATGGAGGGATCATATCATGGAGGGGTCATATCATGGAGGGAGCATATTATGAAAGGAGTTATCTCCCCGGGTGAAGTTCACTGGGCGAAGTTACAAAAGACTTACAAACTGCAACAGACCTATTGATCCTTACGGAGCAGTTTGGATATCTACACTGCTAGGCTACTAACTACCAGATAGAGAAAAGCATAGTAAAGCTGAAGGCTCCTCCCCACCCACCACTCCCTCCAGCTTACGATCGCGTGGAAATAGTTGAGAAAAAAATACCACGCAGCATAGAAAAACTGACGTGGATTTTCGGATAGGATAAGGTGAACGGAGATTTATAAACAGACTAAGCTAATTCTACATCTAAGATATTGGGTAAATATAAAACATAGTATCGGCCATGGGTTAAATGTACTCACACATTATACTTACGTTGCGATTTGTGGGATCTCTTGATAACGAGTTGGAGTTATTCTGACAGAAAAAAATAGCGATAAATGAGGGTTAGTTGCCAAATATTTATCAAACGGTTCTTGAAAGTTCACGATGTTCAAAGTAGTCTGTTCCAAATGTTCACAACATGGTTGAAGAAGAAGTGCTTTGCTTCAATAGAATTTAATCGAGTACCATTAATCTTATAATATGACACTTATATCTATCTATCTATCTATCTATTGCCTGACGCCGCGATCCCCGAAGGGGTGGCCACGAACGAACCGCCCCCATGCACCTCTATGCCCGGTCAGTCGACGCCCCTCCCCCCAACCAGCACCGCCTTTGTTCATATACTTCCTCACTCCATCCTTCCACCTCTCTTTCGGTCTAACTCTCCCTCTCTGTCCCTCCACCTCGCTCTCGTACACCCTCTTAGTCATTCTCTCGGTTTCCATACGTTCCATATGGCCGAACCATCTCAAGTTGTTCCTTTTCACACTTTCCAGCACATCTACCTCCACACCACACCTCCTTCTTACTTCCTCATTAGTCTGTCTATCCCTCCATGTAACTCCGCACGCACTTCTTAGGTAATTCATTTCCACTGCTCTCACTCTTGGTCTGAGTCTCTCAACCAACGTCCATGCTTCGCTTCCGTAAGTCAGTGTTGGGATTGCCACACTGTCATGCAAGGACTTCTTCACTTCCATGCTGACCACCCTATTTCTTGTTACTGCTTTCAGCATTCCTACAACCCTCTTCCCCTGTTGTACCCTCTCCCGCACTTCTTCATCCATAGTCCCATCTTTACTCAACACACTGCCCAGATACTTAAAAGAGTTGACGATCTCCATAGCCTGACCGTTCAGCTTCACCTCACACTCTGTGACTTCACCCCTTTCGAAGACCATAACCTTGCTCTTCCCCGCATTTACCTTCAAATTCCGTTTTTCGCACACTGTTCCAAACTCATTTACCAGACTCTGCAACTCCCATTCATTATCACTCATCACAACTGTATTATCCGCAAACAGTAGTATAGGTAGCTTCCACTCAATTCCCTCCCTTTTCAGCGATACACCAACATCCACTGCTCTTGATAGTATTTCTTTCATGACTCCATCCATATATACAGTAAACAATCACGGGGACATCACACACCCCTGTTTCAAACCAACATTCAAGTCAAAGAACTCGCTCTGCTCACTCTCCACACGTACTGCCGCCTTTGCATCCTCATAAATGCTCTTCACTGCTTTCAGCAACTTGCCATCTACTCTGAATATTCTAAGTACTTTCTACAAACCTTCTCTATCCACTCTGTCATAGGCCTTCTCCAAGTCCATAAAGGCAACATACACCTTTTGTTTCTTCTCCAGATATTTCTCCACAACACAATGCAGGGTAAAAATCTGATCTACACATCCTCTTCCCTTCATAAAACCTCCCTGCTCGTCGCCTATCCATATCTCCGTTCTCACTCTCACTCTCTCAATCACTACCCTACTGTATACCTTCCCTACTACGCTTAGAAGACATATTCCTCGGTGGTTACCACACACTCCTCTTTCCCCTTTGCCCTTATATAGGGGGACTATCATGCCAGTCTTCCAGTCATTGGGTGCAGTCCCCTTCTCCCATGCTAGTTTGCACATTTTCCATACCCATTCGATCACTATCTCACCACCATACCTCAACATTTCCCCATACACTTCATCTGTTCCTGGTGCTTTCCCTAACTTCACTCTTTTCATGGCTTCCCACACTTCTGACCTCCTGACCCCCACCTCCTCCTCCACTACTTCTCTTCTTCTCCCTCCCATACCATATCCAGCTATGTTTGCTGGCTCTTCATTCCTTACATTTAGCAACTCATTGACACTTATAGATAAGCTTTAATTAGGGTGATATTTGTATTTACTTGTTTATTTGAATATTTATTGTTATCGAAGTGGAGTCTTGGGGGTATTCTTTTAAGCCTGATGGAGGAAACTAAAGACAAATAAATAAATAACAGAAATAAATAAACAAGCAAATTATCATCTCTTCAACACATGCTGAATAAAATCGCCTAGTGTTAGCTGTTAAACCCGGACCAAGCCCCATGGTTCTGTTGGGGTTAGGACAGTGGTGGTGGTAACAGGAAAGGAATAGACTCTTTGTTGGTGGTGGGGCTTTAGATAAACACGACCATAATATCCAAAACGGCCATAACCACCATGACCACAGTCTAAAAACCTAACTACTGTATATGCTCAATATGACATTACTGAATTTAACCTAATTAACTCAAGCTTAACTTAAACTAACCTAGCTATACCTAACCTTACCAAACCCACCCCTCTCGCTATCCTGTGAACTCCGGGGTTGCCGTTTATCATTCAGAAATAGAGTTCTCTCAATTTCATACCTACCTCTCCAAAATTAGTTTTCTGACCACAGCTCACTCAAAGACAACTGCAGAGGTTGAAGTAACTAAACTATAGGTTTCATAAACACCCCTGATGGTCACAAAGGCTTTTAAGTATCCCAGAAAGGGCGCAAATCGCGTCATGTGCGTGAAAGGGTTAACTTAAACTAACCAAGTCTAGCCTAAGCTATCCTAACTGAACCCTGTCTGTGTAGGATTTTGGTCATATGGATTGTGGCCGTTTAGGAATGTGGCTGGCTTGACCTGCTTCCGGTAGTGGAGACAGGCTTTAACCCCTTCTGTACCGGCGACGTCTTTTATATTTTATTGTGCCTATATTTAGATGATTTTGTAAAGTTTAAGAAGGAGCTGTGGTAGTAAAAAGGGTTAAGTGATATAGTTCGAAGTCTGTTGATTGCTGGAGGTCCTTTTTTTACTTAATAAAATCGTCTAATAGTAGTCAGAAAAACAGTTAAAGACGTCACCGGTACAGAATAGATTAATCCATTCAAGACCAGTGACGTCTTTTTCATTATATTCTGGCAACTATTAAACGATTTTAATCAGTTTAAGAAGGGCCTCCAGCGATTAACAGGCTTTGAACTATCTCACTTAACCCTTTTTACTATCACAAATCCTTCTTAAACTGCACACAATCTTGTAAATATAGCTATAATAACACTTAAAAGGCGTCGCCGGTACAGAAGGGGTTAATGGGACGGCACAGAAATAGTCGGGGCGGGAGAGTTGCTGGCTGGCTTACAAATGACTTACATTATCAACGCCGAGTCCCATCTGCACTTTTTTCAGAGACTTTTTAGCGGCATTTTACATTCTGACAACATTTTGATACTTTTTCTTACGGTACTGGCAACTAGCTAAGTTACAGTAGATTGAGATAACTGGATAAATAACAACAACAATATAAATACCATAAGAACATAAGCAAATGGGAGTCTGCAGAAAGCCGATTGGCCCACACAAGGCAGATCCCACTCACACCCATCCCATCTCGTCCATATGTCTATCTATTTTGTTTTTATCGTGAAGCTCTATCGTTCTTGATCCCACTATGGCGCTAGGTAGCATGTTCCACATGTCTACATGCTACTCTGTTACCAAACCAATATTTTCCTATATCTTTCCTGAAACTAAATTTATCCAATTTGAAACCATTTGTTCGAGTTCTCTAGGTATCACTGAGCTTCAGTACACCTTCCATAATCCCCCTTATCAACCCTCTTACCCACTTGAACACCTCTACCGTATCCCCCCTAACTCTGCGTCTCTCTAACGAATGAAGATTAGTTTATTCAACCTTTCTTTATTAGGAAGATTTGTTTGTTTTCGTTTTTGTTTGTATTTATGTGAGTGAAGGAGACAAAAGGCAATGCTGCCTGTACAAAGTATCTCCCCCAAAGTTGAAAGAGTGAAAGCGCCAACTTTAAAGCACTTTAGAGTCAAAATATTTGGACACACGAAGCAAACAGAAGTTTAAGTGGTAGGATGAAGGAAAGGTAGTTTGAAGGAGAGAGATCCAGAGTTTATTTGTTGAGTGTAAGAAAGACTTGGAAAATCGGTTCACTTTTGGGTTAGAGTGCTGTACAACATAGGAGTGGGAATGTGCTGAAAGGAGGGTGCCACCTACTCTCCGTAAGGGAGGAGGTACTCACTTAAAAAGCTCTGAAGAACATTGATTATTGTAATAGCAGAAAGAGAGAGAGAGAGAGAGAGAAGACAAACTACCATATTCGTTTCCCCTCACTCTGAACATCCAGGATATTCCCTAGAGGGGTTCCGGGTTCAGATGGTTTGGGAACTACTGTAATATTCACAGTGACGGGAATACACCACTGGAGAAAATATACCCACATGTTTCAAATAGGTCACTGCAAAGATAACACAGTTTCGACTCTTCTTGGCCCTTTTTCATGTGTCTTGAAAAATGGGTGAATATTATTTGTGTTTGTTATGTGTATGAAAGAGATAAAAGGTAAATCTGTCTGTAACAAGTGTCTCCCCTAAAGTTGAAAGAGTAATAAATATTAATTTCCTGTATTGGAAAGTAATGTGGTGTGCTTGTTTAGTAATATAGTGAAATTAATAGGAGGAGGTGTTTGTGAAAGCTAGCTGGGATACTCTCTGTGAGGAAAGACAGACAAATGAAACAGGAGTTCCAGCAACTCCTTATCACATGCCTATGAGGCCTCCCCTGGGCATTGCCCAGTTCGATTGGGGTCTACAATCTACCCAATAACTGCGAGTGAATTATACCCTGCTCCAAATAGGTAGGCCAGAAATCGTGAACTCTAACATTTGTTACTCAAAAAGGGCTAGAACAAATGGGCTGTACGTTTCCACACCAATTCCCTGGCTGACTCTTCCCAAATTATAGAAATACTAGCTTGATTACTCAAGTCGTTTGTGGGTTATGGAGGCTAGCGTTCAAGAGTTTTGGCCTACTTATTTGGAACAGGGTATAGTAGGGTAGGTCCTTGATAACGTGTTTTATATTTTAGTTTCTCCATGTACAGTTGGCCACATAAGTTTGCATCCACGCCATGATAATATGTATGGAAGGAAACATAGTATGATTAATTTACAAGAATATTTGGCTATACGACCCTTAATTGGTCATATTGTCTATCTCCTACTGTACCGGCGACGTCCGTTTAACTTTATTTTGGCTACTATTAGACGATTGTATTCAGTTGCAAAAAGGCCTCCAGCAATTAACAGGCTTTGAACTATCTCGCTCAACCCTTTTTACTATCATAGATCTTTCATGAACTGCACAAAATCGTCTAAATTTAGCAAGACTATACTCTAAAAGACGGCGCCAGTACAGAAGGAGTTAACTACGGCATCAGCTAATACACTTATCATTCCATCATACTAATTGTCCTTCCATATATAAAATCACGTAGTGAATTTATATTGATGTGGCCAACTGTACCAGTCTATTTACAAGATATTTACGATTGGATTTGGATGAAACCTGGCCAGTACCTTTATTTTGTTCGCACCTATATAATCTAACGAATGGCTTCGATTGAGGCGATTCGTTCGTGGCCAAACCAACGGGAATCAAGGCGTCCGGCAGTAGATATACATAAACCTTCAGAATGTACAGTTGCCTACCAAAGTGCTGTTCCTCGTCGTGATCTTACATATTAAAGTAAAATAGCATACACGAATTGCGAGTGTGGTTTCTTTTAATTATCAGTTGACATAATCATGTGCATAAAATACTATAATCGACATTCAATCGTGCGCATTACTTCCATGTATAAGATCACGGAGAGGAACAGAAATGTTGTGGGCAACGTTTAAAGTGAGCTTAGTGTATGTATATCTCCAAATAGTTCTGGTATTGTAAAAAATAGTATGTAAAAGGAAATAGCCTATACTGTATATGAAATTCAAGAAAAGTATGTATGTAAAGGAAAATATTATATATATATATATATATATATATATATATACTGTATATACTGTATATTATAATTGTATATTATATACTGTATATATATATATATTTTTTTTCTTCCCAAGTGGAGAACAGTCTATAAAGAAAAATATATAAAATGGAAATGTATATAAAATTCAAGTGAAGCAGAGTATGTAGAGGAAAATATATTAGAACCATATATATAAATATAATAATTTAAGCAGAAAAGAGTATGTAGAGAAAAAATATAATATAAATATATATATATTTCAAGTAGAGAAGAGCATATAATGGAAAATATAATAAATATATATATGCCGGTATATATACTGTATATAATTATATATATATATATATATATTTTTTTTTTAATAAATACGAGGTTGAAAGAAATGGCTATTTCTGCGTTGGAAATTTTATTATTCAAAGTTTCCAGGTCTCTGATGAGTTTTCGCTGGGTGGCAGGAAGTAGATGAATGAGATTAGCAAAATTCATGGTGGTACAGGGTTACATTAATGTACATGATCATATAGGATATACGACGCGTTTCACTGGACAACCAGCATAATCAAGTAAGGATTGAATGATATAAAAGGTAAACAGGAAGGGTATATATTGAGGGTGCAGGTTCAGAGGAGGCGAAAATCAGGGGGCATAAGTCTGCTATTGGTGGAGGGGTATTCTAGGAGTGCAAAAGAGAGGACCGCGTCACGCAAGCGCACTGGATGCGGGAAGGTGGTGGTCGGTTGGCGGGGTCGAAGCTGATTGGCTGCGTGTCGAGGGACGTGGCCTAAGTTGCGTAGTACGTGTGGCGCCGGCAGAAGACGAAGCTGAAGGAGATAGCACGGGGGGCTGCGTCAAGGGCACCGGGGGGCGAGGGGGGGCGTTAGGTACTGTAGGATAGTGCCTTTTGGCAAAGGAAGGATCTGAAGGTCCAGAGTTTGATTGTTGATGTTAGGATTTAAGGCTTGGATATATAACGCTTCGAGTATAGGTAATCTCCTTGGGTCACTTTCTTTATCGAGTATGGTGGTGTGTTTCTCTAACTCGTTGTGTGTGAGGTAGGGGTGGTTAGGGGTGAGATAGTGGTCTTTGATGGCTCCAGCCTGAAGGTGAAGAGTTAACCGACGTGAAAGACGAGTCTGCGTCATGCCAATATAGGAATGAGGTCCACAGTCCTCATAATTACAGGTATGTTGGTAAATGACGTGATCGTCGGTCGTCGGGCTCTTTATCTTGGTGGAAGCAAGTTTGTTGCGGAGAACGAGGTTGGAGGTCTTGGGGGATTTGTAATAAATTATTAATTTGATTTTGTTTTCCGGGTTGGTAGGGTGGACATGCTTGGAGATTATTTCTTTTAAGAAGGCCTCGTCATTTTTGTGTTCAGAGGACATAAAATAGCGGTAGAAGATCTTAATTTCATTGGGGGGGTCAATGTTGGGAGGGCTTTGGGTGTACCATTTTTCAAGATGGTGGTTGATGGTGCTGGAGATGTTGGAGTTGGAGTATCCGTTATTCACTAAAACTTGGGATAGTCTTTCTAGTTCCTGGTGGGTGTCGGCCCAGGTAGAGCAGTGTGTGAGGGCTCTCCTTACATAAGCGGAGATAGAGAATAGAAGATAACGGCGGGGGCATTCACTATCGCCGTTGAGGCATTGTCCTGTGTTAGTTGGTTTAGTGTAGACGGTGGTTTTGAACCCATGGTCGTTCAGAGCTACGAGGATGTCGAGGAAGGGGAGTTGTCCATTGTTTGATTTTTCAAAGGTGAAGTTAAGTCCGGAGGAAGTCATGAAGCGACGCTTGAGTTCCTGTAGTTCGTGGAGGTCCTTCATTTGCACGAAGATGTCATCCACGTATCTACAGAAGACGGCGGGTCGTTGGTCAGCTAGGAGCTCTTCCTCGATGGTACCCATAAAAAAGATCGCAAAAAGAACTCCTAGGGGGCTGCCCATCACCACACCGTCTATCTGCTTGTACATGTTGCCCCGGGGGCAAAGGAAGGGGGCCTCCTTGGTACATAGCTCCAGCAGTGTTTTCAGGGCCTTCTCCGGGATGTCCAGTGTTGGTGTATCAGGGCAATGGTAAATTTGACGTAGAATCATGTCAACGGTCCTATCCACTGGCACGTTGGTGAACAAGCTTTCTACGTCGAGGGAGGCGATTGTGTGGTTGTTGTTCCGGGGGGCGTCTCGTAAAATGTCCAAGAAATCGTGGGCTGAGTTAAGGTCGCTTCATGACCTCCTGCAGACTTAACTTCACCTTTGAAAAATCAAACAATGGACAACTCCCCTTCCTCGACATCCTCGTAGCTCTGAACGACCATGGGTTCAAAACCACCATCTACACTAAACCAACTAACACAGGACAATGCCTCAACGGCGATAGTGAATGCCCCCGCCGTTATCTTCTATCCTCCATCTCCGCTTATGTAAGGAGAGCCCTCACGCACTGCTCTACCTGGGCCGACACCCACCAGGAACTAGAAAGACTATCCCAAGTTTTAGTGAATAACAGATACTCCAACTCCAACATCTCCAGCACCATCAACCACCATCTTGAAAAATGGTACACCCAAAGCCCTCCCAACATTGACCCCCCTAATGAAATTAAGATCTTCTACCGCAATTGTATGTCCTCTGAACACAAAAATGACGAGGCCGTCTTAAAAGAAATAATCTCCAAGCATGTCCACCCAACCAACCCGGAAAACAAAATCAAATTAATAATTTATTACAAATCCCCCAAGACCTCCAACCTCGTTCTCCACAACAAACCTGCTTCCACCAAGATAAAGAGCCCGATGACCGACGATCACGTCATTTACCAACATACCTGTAATTATGAGGACTGTGGACCTCATTCCTATATTGGCATGACGCAGACTCGTCTTTCACGTCAGTTAACTCTTCACCTTAAGGCTGGAGCCATCAAAGACCACTATCTCACCCCTAACCACCCCCACCTCACACGCAACGAGTTAGAGAAACACACCACCATACTCGATAAAGAAAGTGATCCAAGGAGATTACCTATACTCGAAGCGTTATATATCCAAGCCTTACATCCTAACATCAACAACCAAACTCTGGACCTTCAGATCCTTCCTTCTGCCAAAAGGCACTATCCTACAGGACCTAACGCCCCCCCTCGCCCCCCGGTGCCCTTGACGCAGCCCCCTGCGCTACCTCCTTCAGCTTCGTCTTCTGCCGGCGCCACACGTACTATGCAACTTAGGCCACGCCCCTCGACACGCAGCCAATCAGCTTCGACCCCGCCAACCGACCACCACCGTCCCGCATCCAGTGCGCATGCGTGACACGGTCCTCTCTTTTGCACTCCTAGAATACCCCTCCACCAATAGCAGACTTTTGCCCCCTGATTTTCGCCTCCTCTGATCCTGCACCCTCTATATATACCCTTCCTGTTTACCTTTTATATCATTCTATCCTTACTTGATAATGCTCGTTGTCCAGTGAAACGCGTCGTATATCCTGTATCATCTTGTACATTAATGTAACCCTGTACCACCATGAATATTGCTCATCTCATTCATCTACTTCCTGCCACCCAGTGAAAACTCATCAGAGACCTGGAAACTTTGAATAATAAAATTTCCAACGCAGAAATTGCCATTTCTTTCAACCTCGTATGTATTAAAGAAAATGTATTACCTGGCTTTACTAACATATATATATATATATATATATATATATATATATATATAAATATATATATATATAATTCAAGAAGATTATGTAAAGAACATTATAATTGAAAAATATTTATATAATCAAGTGAAAAAGAGTATGTAGAGGAAATTATAATATAAATATATATAAAATTCAAGAGGGATATGTAATGAAAATATACAATAGAAATAAATATAACATTAAAGTGGAGAAGAGTATGTAGATGAAAATATATGTAAATGTAAATATATATACATTTCAAGAAGAACATGTACATTAAATACCGGTATGTATTAAATCCTATTATGTATCTTGTGTTTACTGTTGTACTCTCGACTACACAAAACTTTTCTATTTTGCAATCGCTTTATTATTTTATTTTTTGTCAGGTATATGCTACAAATAATGTCTGTGCATATTAATCCTTTCATGCAACGGGGGTTGCCGTTAAGTATTCAATAACAGAATTATCTTAATATCATAATCACCTCACCAAAATACGTTTTCTGCCCACAGCTCATTCAAAGACAACTGCTGAGGTTGAAGCAACTAAACTAAAGCTTTCTAAACACCGTTGATGGTAACGAAGGTTTTTAAGTATCCCCAAAAGGGAGCAAATAAAGTCCTTGTGCGCGACTTGAGGTCTAGGGCGCAAACTAAAACCCACCCCTTTAAAAATAAAAAAATAAAATAAAAAATGACGTAGAGATAAATGTGTGCATTTTTCCGGTAATGAAAACAAACTGTCCTGGCCGAAGGAAGGTTCCTCCTAAATTACAGAATGGCACAAAAGGTCTTGATATTGACACACAAATGGGTCAAAAGGTCTTAAAATAGCCAACTAATGGGGTGTATGTCTTAACATTTTAAAACTAAAAGGGCTAAACATGAGGGAGATGGGGTCCAGAAAAATCAATAAACCTCTCCTTAAAACGTATAGACAGTAACAAAACTTGTACATATTTTTAGCTTATAAATTTGAACCTATATTAAAGCGCTTCACTAATTTTGTTTTCAGTATAGAACAGTGTTATGCCCAAGAGAGGGAAAGAGTGAGGCAAAGATACCACAAGCACCATCATGCCATCACCAATCACAAACACCATCAACAGAATCACAAGGCTACAACTACAGAAAGATACCGTAGTGAGCCCTCCAAAATGGTTTTCCCCGACACCAGCCACATCGTTTTCTACCTTCCCTGCAACAATAGCCAATCACAGGATGCGTGACGTCAGAGCACTGTCCACTGCAGCTCTACATCGTACAACTGGCAGCTCACCTTCCACCTCACCTGCCAAAAGGGCATCCCGGAGCTTAACCCCTTCAGTACTGGTGACTTCCTTTTCATTATATTCAGGCTACTATTAGATGATTTTTATTCAGCGTAGGAAAGACCTTTACCCATTAAAAGGCTACAAACTATCTCAATGAATAGTTTGTTACCCTCTCTCTTATCTAAGCTATATAAAATTGTCTAAATGTAGCTGAAATAATACAACAAACGTCCCCGGTAGTGAAAGGGTTAAGGAAGAAGACACCAGACCAGTACTGCAAGAGCACAAGAACTGTCCCAACCTCACTACTAAGGCCATTATTACCCTCAATATCCCCTAGAGCCACCCTAGCAAGAAGATAAACAAGGAGCGCGAGAATATTATTCGGATAGGCTCACACCCTCACCTAAACTCGGGCTTCCTTTTTTAGGTAATATCCCTCAGGTTTACTTTGCAGATACAAAAGCGAACATCAACAGCAAATCCTGCTGGCTGCACCCTCGTTCAGGTTCCCTTGCAAGGCACTCTCCCTCAGGTTCCCTTGTGAGACATCCTCATTAAGGTTCTCTTGCGAGGCCCACCTAGATTATAGTAATCCTTGCTCTGGGTCAGAATTCAGTTTTCCCTGTTCTGCTTCAAACTCGTTCGAGGTCCCCTGTGAGCCTTCAGGAGAGATCAGCAACTCATTCCTTCCTGAAGAATAAGATGATGAAGAGAAAGAAGAAGTACGGAGCCCAGAACACCTGAAATACCTGATGCACATGGGAAACATATTCGCTGCCGTGACCCTTGATTTGTAATTGATTTAATATTGTCTCTGCTTTCAGAGTCCCTCTTTGCATAATAAATAATTATCATCCTCAAACACAAAAATACTATCTCTTAATAATAAATGAGGATTCATTGATGTCTCAAGTTACTGACGTCTCCATTAATAGCCTGTTTTATGTTTGATTCTGATATTACTTTGACTTACAACATCAGTCGAACATTAAACTTGTGCTGTAATTATTCTTGGCTTAATTGATATCATATAACTTACATATATATATATATAATTAATTGGGAACCAATCATTCTCTAATAGTCGAATTTACATAATAAAGACCTGTTGCTTAACGACTCAGTTCGATCTCCATTGATTTAGAGTGCTTGCTTTCATATACACATGTATCCTTGCCTTAAATTTCAAGTTCACTCCTCTAGTACCGTACCTAAGTTTATATATGTATGTGTTATACCTCTGTATTGTAATCACCATTTATATATCTTTAATAAACCTTGTACATCGAAGCTCACGTTTATGCTCTAATCTTAGTCTCCCAGCTCAGTTAAGGATTCTCGCTCATTTGGATAAGTAATACGACCTTGGGGACCTATGGTGTCTAGGCGTATCTTAAGGGGGGATAGGTTTTTTCTGGACCCCCTTCTCCCTCATGTTTAGCCCCATTAGTTTTCAGACTTTCAGACGTTCACCCCAATAGTTTCTCGATTTTAAGACCTTTCACCCCATTTATCTGTCAACACTAAGACCTTTCGTGTCATTTAGGTGTCGATTTTTTTCCTGGCGAGCGATAGGGAGCCTGTAATTTAAGAAGACCTGGCCTTCGGCCGAAACTTGAAAAAAATATATATTAATATGCTATGCAATATGAAAAGTTTGCAGTCATAATAAAACACTTTCATACTAAAAGCCGCGTCATACAGAAGTCGAACCCACCCGAACGCGGCCGAAGATAATTCAAAATTCAAATTTCAGCCGGTTCAGGTCGATTCTGATTAATTCTGGTAACGCTTCGGCTGATTCTGGGGACGTTCTTGGGATCTTCTGGGCTTGAGTCGAATCATCTGTCGAAGCTGCCAAAAGTTAGTGCATGCGTTAACTTTTGGGGATGAATCTGGTCAAAAAACCGTTACAAAACTATCGGGTTATGATCTAGTTACGTTCCAGTTACAAGCGGATATATTCGAGTCATATTCGAGTTACATTCAACCTATTCGGGTCCTGCTCGGTTGTATTTTAAATTGACGATGATGCCTCGAATGACACGAAGAAGGGTCGAATGTAACTCGATGATAGTCGATAGTACCACGAAGGAAACTCGATGATAACCCAAGACTATTTCGATGAATCTCTCATAAAGTCGAATGTAACCCAACCGAGAGTCGAATAAAACCAGAATACCACCATGAACACCAGATATTGACCCGTATATTGACCGTAATATCGAGTCTAAACCCGATGTATCGGGTTTAGACTCGATATTGACCTAACCATAACCAGAATAGGCAGAATAACAGACAATGGATTGTTGTTGCAATGTATGATACAAGATGTCCCAATATATTGTGTCATAACATGTTCTTAATGTTTAATGGCACAGCATTGGTACTGATTAAAAGGGGGAGATATATCGATAAAATTAACTAATAATAATAATATCAACTCAACATATAGCATCAAATTGGTAATGCAAAATTTATAAAGATTGAAACGAAGATAACATTCATGTAGATTTAATATTGTTTTATAATTGGTTGTGACAAATTTAAAAAGTTTTCACTTGAAAAAATAATAATGCATGACATTGGTATATGTCTTTGCAATTGTATTCAACAGAGAAGTTAAATTTTGTGCAACACACTTCTAAAATGGTGGTCATATTGGGTGTTGAGTCATGAATATCAATTTGCTTAACAAATGATTACTATTATTGATATGGTTATACAATGTGGGACATGGAATACTTTGGACATGAACTCGATTGCCTTCTTCAATTCATCTTGATATGCCCCTTGTGGAAGTGAGGGGTCCGGGATGTCGAGACTGCGTGCCATGTTGCCGTGTTGAGCACCGAATTGCGAATGGTGTGGCTGTGAACCCACCCTACCTTATATAAGTCAGGTACAGGTGGTTTGGATCATCGTCTGATCTTCGACCTATACGACTGACGTTCGACCTAACTTCTATTTCGGTTGTTGATCGACTGAGCTTTGGCTGAGCATCGGTAATTATTTTTGTCATTTCCCCGTCTTCGGGGCATATGCAGGTTATATTGGGCGCATGATCGGGGCTTCTTCGTCCCACATCGGGTTACGGTGGAGTTACGTACGGGAATACATTCGTAGTACATTCGGGTACCCGTCGGGGGATATTCGACTCCGGGTTACTTTCGGGTGTTTTGGCTTTATTCGGGAAAAATATGCAAGTCATCGACTTCGGGCGCCAGTCGGCATACGTTCGACTTCTGTATGACGCGGCCTTAAGCATTATAATGCTATGTGCTTGGAAAAGCCCGGAAAGTTGTCTAAAAGTTACCGAAAACTATTATTACACATCAACAATATTTTATCAGATTTATTAGTGTAAGTGCTCTATTTTACAAACTCAATCAGCTCTATTTTGCACACTCAATCAGCTCTGTTTTGCACACTCAATCAGCTCTCTCACTCTGCTCTATTTTAAACACTCAATCAGTTCTATTTTACACACTCAATCTGCTCTATTTTGCACACTCAATCATCTCTGTTTTGCACACTCAATCAGTTCTGTTTTGCACACTCAATCTGCTCTATTTTACACACTCAATCTGCTCTATTTTGCACACTCAATCATCTCTGTTTTGCACACTCAATCAGTTCTATTTTGCACACTCAATCTACTCTATTTTGCACACTCAATCAGCTGTTTTGCACACTCAATCAGCTCTATTTTGCACACTCAATCAGCTCTGTTTTGCAAACTCAATCAGCTCTATTTTGCACGATTAATTAACTATATTTTGCACACTCAATCTGCCCTATTTTACACACTCAACAAGCTTTATTTAGTACAATCAATCAGCTCTGTTTTACACATTCAATCACCCCTATTTTGCACACTCAATCTGCTCTATTTTGCACACTAAACAATATACAGAGTAGGTTGGTTCCTGCCCCCTCTCTGATTAAGGAGGCAATATACCGCAGACTTTTCAGAAGATCAATTTAGAGTTCACAAAATTGGACAGGGCATTTCAGTATTGAACGAGGAAAGAAGAGAGAACCTGTGTTTGTGTGTGTGTGTGAGAGAGAATGTGAGAGAGAGAGAGAGAGAGAGAGAGAGAGAGAGAGAGAGAGAGAGATTTTTTTAGTCATACACTTATAAAATACCACCATCAATTAAAAAAAAAAAAAAAAAAAAAAAATTGCCTTCAATATTCTCCTTAATGTATTGCTTTCGTGTGACACCTTAACATTACAGGCTCGCTATCGGTCGCCAGGAATAAATCGACACCCGAATGGCACGAAAGGTCTTTATATTAATATAGAAATGGGACGAAAGGTTTGAAAACAAATGTCCGTGTATCTCGTCGTCTTGACCTCGTAACGCAAAAATCTCGTTAACCCTTTGAAGATCAGGACGCATTTTGACGGTCTAGTCTGGCTATCATTAGACGATTTTATAAGTTTAGAAAGGATCTGTGGGAATTATGAAGGTAAAGACTATTTCATGCAACCCTCTGACTTCCACAAACCCTTCCTAATCTGAATACAATCCTATAACTATTGTTTTTATTTACACCAACCGACTTCACCACATCTAAACTCAATTAATGAAATCAACAAATACGTGTGGCAATTGCCAGAAAAAAAGTCATCGGATCTGCTCTTTTCATAGGTTGAACGATTTGTTGGCAATATTAGGCTTTGCTATTACACACACATAACTCTCTCTCTCTCTCTCTCCTCGGGGACTCCATCCTACGAGGACAGGTCGAAGAGTTCTGCGACAGAGTCCCAAATCAACGAAAAAGATTTTGCATCCCAGGAGCTGGACTGGACGACATTGTGGAAGCCTTCGAAGATACCACAAAGGATGCAAATGAAAATACCCTTTTTGTCATCCATGCTGGTTCAAATGACGTCATGCGCACCAGATCCGAAGAGTTGATGGAGAAATATCGCAAGATGATCCAGCACTACAAAAACAAGTCAAGGAATATCATCATCTCAGGCATTCTCCCCAAGATTGACGCACCTGACAAATTCTACGACAAGGCTTTCAGCACAAATAGCCGAATAAACATTTGTGTCTGAGGGAAGAAGTTGAATTCATCAACCTCTGGGACAACTTCTACAACCAGCCTACTCTGTTCCGCAAGGATGGCACTCATCTAAACCCTGTGGGTTCAGCACGCATGGGTCGTCTCCTACACGAAGCAGTCCGCAGCCATGGATCAAAAAACGCCATCCGAGAAGAAGCAGCAGTGACATAAATCATCCAACGCCAAGAAAAAACAGAGGCAACCAAGGACCACCAGCGATAAGGACCGAAGACAGCGAGGACCGAGGACAGCCATGAACATAAATGTAGATCCGACAAGAACCAAAAATATTATTAAAGAGCGTTCCGTGAGTTCTAAAATAACAAATTTAAAGGTTTTCTATGCAAACGCTCGTAGCATACGCAATAAATTTTCAGATTTAGAGGAGCTAGTGTTTACAGAAAATTATGATGTGATTGGCATAACAGAATCTTGGCTCAATACAGAAGATAGAGACTTTTTAGCAGAGTATTCACTTCCCGGTTATGTAATGTTTGAGAAAAGCCGAATAAATCGAAATGGAGGTGGCGTTTTACTTTATATCAAAGAAAGTCTTAACCCTACCCTCTTGTCAAAACCTCAAATTGTGAACGTCGACACATCTTTTGTGCTAATAAAGAATAATAAAGGTACCAAAATAATACTTGCATTAATATACAGACCTCCAGCTCAATCAGTGCAAACTGACCGAGATATTTACGAACAAATTGCAGATGTAAGTAACTCGCAAGATACCGTAATTTTTGGTGACTTTAATTTACCTGTGACCAAGTGGGGCGATACTCTTACTTCACACTCCGGACATGACTTGTATACGAACTTGCAAGAGAGTTCGCTTTATCAATTTGTTGGAACGCCGACCCGTGGTAATAACGTTCTTGACATTGTACTTGCAACAAAAGAAGAATTAATAGAGAATTTGAATGTTGGTGATGAATTCAGTAACAGCGACCATCGTACGATAACTTTCACTTTAAAGTTTACTAGTAACGAACCAAATAGTAGCATCGAAAAAGTCCCTAATTTCAAGAAAGCAAACTTCCATAAACTTAGAGCTATGTTTAAAGAAACTGACTGGAGCTTTTTAATTCACAATAACGACATAAATACATCTTGGAAGTTATTCGAAGCCACTTACCTAAAAGCGGCAAGACTGCATACCATCGAAAACTCGCGTCCAGGCCATAATAATAAGCCCAAATGGTGGAATAAAGATATTTCAAACTGCCTGCTTGCTAAAAAATTTGCTAATGATAGATTAAAATCCTCACAAAATGACGAAGAACGGCTGAAATTTGTAGAGCTACGACGCAAAGCCAAAAAGTTAATTAAGCAAAGTAAAAAGACCTTAGAGTTACATATTGCGAATCAAAGTAAAACAAACCCGAAAGAATTCTATAGTTATATCAGAAAGAAAAAAGTTGTTACTTCAACTGTTGGACCGTTAGTCGATGAAAATGGAGAATACACCAAAGACGAAGAACAAATGAGTAATGCCCTCAATACCTTCTTTGCATCAGTTTTTACAACAGAAGACCTCAGTGATATCCCTACACCATCGCCGATTCAGATTGATAATTCAGATGTTCTAAGCAATATCACCGTTACAGAGAGAGAAGTATTGAATTGTTTAGATAAACTCAAGGTAAATAAAACGCCTGGACCTGATACAATCTCGCCTAGAGTTCTAAAGGAAGCTAAGGATGAGCTCTCTAAACCACTGACATTACTATTCAATAAATCCTTGCAGTCTGGAACTATGCCCGATCAGTGGAAGCTAGCTAACGTAACACCGATATTCAAAAAAGGCAGCAAATCCCTACCCAGTAACTATCGTCCAATTAGCTTAACCTCAGTTGTATGTAAAATGCTAGAAACGGTCATACGAGACAGACTCGTAAATCACTTAGAGGAAAATAACATACTTAAAGATACTCAACACGGCTTTCGTAAAAAACGTTCCTGTTTAACAAACCTCTTAGACTTCTTCCACGATATCCTCAACCTCTACGATGAGAGTAAAGCTGTAGATATTATATACCTTGATTTTCAAAAGGCCTTTGACAAAGTTCCCCACAAACGTTTACTGCTAAAACTAAAAGCACATGGAATACAAGACGGTGTGTTGAAATGGATAGAAAATTGGCTCAGCGACAGAAAGCAAAGAGTAGTCATAAACGGTAAGGCATCAAAATGGACCAATGTAAGTAGCGGGGTACCCCAGGGATCGGTACTAGGACCAATTCTCTTTCTAATTTACCTCAACGACATAGATGAGGGTCTCACCTGTACAATCTCAAAATTTGCTGACGATACAAAAATTGCAAATAGCGTACTCTCAAAAGAACAAGTTGACGATATGCAACACAATCTAGATAAATTGTCATGTTGGGCCCAAATTTGGCAAATGAGTTTCAATGCGGATAAATGTAAAGTACTACATATCGGATACCTAAATGAGAAAGCAAACTATTCGATGAATGGCACTCAGCTTAAGAATGTAAACAGAGAAACTGATCTGGGAGTAACAATATCGAGTAACCTAAAACCGAGTCAACAATGTTCAGAAGTTGTTAAGAAGGCAAACAAAATAATTGGCTTTATAGGCAGGTCATTTGAGCATAAATCCAAAGAAGTTATCCTAACCCTTTACAATTCATTAGTCCGCCCTCTTCTGGAATACTGCGTTCAATCCTGGTGCCCTTATTACCAAAAAGACATAAACAAGCTAGAACAAGTTCAACGTAGAGTTACCAAAATGATACCTAGCCTAAAGAACAAACCATACGAAGAGCGTCTTAGAGAATTAAATCTATTTCCTTTAACCCAGCTCAGATTAAGAGGTGACTTAATTCAAGTGTTCAAAATCATCAAAGGCATCGACAATATGAACTGTAGTAAGTACTTCACTATTGACCAATCTAATTACACGCGGGGAAACGGTTGCAAAATTATTGGTAAATCTTTTAACTCACACGAATCTAAGAATTTCTTCTTCAATCGAGTTGTCAACTTGTGGAATGGGCTTCCCCGAAATGTTATAGACTGCATCACCGTTGATTCATTTAAACTCCGCCTAGACAAATATCTCGCATCAAACCCGCGACTGACTGCGTTTGTAAATGAATAACTTTATTTTATCCCCCCCTCAGTTACTAACCCATCTGTCCCCTACTAACTTCCTAATCCTGCCACGGACATTAGTTCCAGGGCAGTAATTCCCTTTCCAATGTTCCCTTACCCACTCTAAACCACTGTTTGGACACTTGATCCTCAGTGTTTTGGAGGACAAGCAACCTAGAAGGGTCACTAGATCTGTTGTTGCTTGATTTCCTTTGTACTCCTTTGTACTCCTTTATATCCACATCCACACACGCTCTCTTCTTACCCTCCCCCGCCCTCTCTCTTACTCTCACTCTCTCCCACTCTCTCTCTCACTAACTCTCTCTCTTTCATACTCTCTCTCTTACTCTCTCTCTCTCTCTCTTTCTCTCACACACACACACCATTAATGAAGTACAAGGGTAAGCTGCTATATCAGACCTTAGACAGGGACAAGGTAATATACAAAGGAATACAAAGGACTTACACACTGCAACAGACCTATTGATCCTTACGGGGCAGTTTGGATATCTACACTGCTAAGCTACTAACTACTAGGTAAAGAAAAGGATAGTAAAGCAGGAGGAGGAAGAGGAAGAGGAAGAGGAGGGATATACAAATACAAAGGAGAACAAAGTGCAACAGACCTATTGGTCCTTACGGGGCAGTTTGGATATCTAAAACTACTAATCTATTGACTACGAGGTAGAGAAAAGGACAGCAAAGAAGAAGGCTATAGAGGAGGAGGAAGAAGAAGATGAGGAGGAGGAGGAAAAGAAGGAGGAGGAGGAGGAGGAAAAGAAGGAGGTAAAGGAAGGAAAAGAAAAGAAAGAGGAGGAGAAGGAAGGAGGAAGAAGAGGAAAAGGAGGAGGAGGAGGAAGAGGAAAAGACGAAGGAGGAAGAGGGAGGAGGAGGAGGAAAAGAAGGAGGAAAGGGAAGAAGAAGAAAAGGAGAAAGAGGAGAAGGAAGGAGGAAGCAGAGGAAAGGAGGAAGAGGAAAAGGAGGAGGAGGAGGAAGAGGAAAAGACGAAGGAGTAAGAGAGAGGAGGAGGAGGAGGAGGAAGACGCGGAAATAAAGGAGGAAGAGGAGGAAGATGCGGAGATGAGGAGGAGGTAAGCTTACCTGAAATTATTTATCATTTCAATCTTGTGAAAGGTGTACAATTCGTTCTCCGTTTTTTTCATTTTTTCATGGGGTGTTCTTTTATCTAATATTGTATTTTTCTTTTTCTTTCCTATATTCCAACTTACTTCCTCTCGGGCATAGGCTGAGAGCCTTAACATTCATCGCTTTACAATGAACAGTGAAGCCCGTGAGGTCTTGTTCCAGTCTAGGGAGTGAGACATGTGAAGCACCTAGAGTACAACGAGCACCTGCCATCTTGCCTCCACATGAGGCACGGTGCTCACTCATGGCCCGAAACGACCCCATCTCTGAAGCCACCTCGTTCCCGTGCTTCACTGTCTCACCCCCTACACTCGGACTCTCACACGTACACACACGCAACGCCACCTGTTGAGCAGATAACTCATCAGGCATTGCACCCCTATAGCATATTTTGAATATGGGAATATTCATACAGTGCTATTTAATCAGGGAACAATGAGGGTATTTTATTGACGTTTCGGTGGGCTTGTGGTAATGCACTGATACTAGGTACAGCACAAATTCCATCCCAATAATATCTTCCCATTGATACATCTGGATTTGAACCCGGGACCTTTGGATTACCTGGACAGTGGCAAGACCACTCCACCACACCTCTCTTGTATCTCTTGTATAACGTTTTAGCTGGGTTGCTGCAGGCAAAGTAATCCATTATTTCAATATCCAGAAGTGATATAACAAAAGGATGTGATATCTCAATTATTTGCTCTACTAGTTTTTTTTTTGTTTTTTTTTTTTTTTTTTTTTAGAAGGGGACATGGTATTCGGTATAAAAAACCTTCTCGAATAAACTTCTCTCTCTCTCTCTATCTCTCTATCTCTCTCTCTCTAAAAACGTGGACACAAATGTCATTGATATTATTATTTTATAGTTTGCTCTCAAGACCTCCACAATTAATAAATTAGCACCACCAAGACCCTCCTTCAAAATATATTTGTACATTTTTCGGTAGAAATATGTCCCAGCCGAATACCGATTCTTCCTAAATTGCAGGAGACCCAAGACAGACATGCTCTACACACACAGACACATTAACCCCTTCTGTACCGGCAACGTCTTTCTAACTTTATTCTGGTTGCTATTAAACAATTGTATTAAGTTTAAAAAGTGCCTCTAGCTACTAATGGGCTTGGAATTTCCCACTTAACCCTCTATACTAGCACAGATCATTCTTAAGCTGCACAAAATACAACAGACCTGGCCGGTACAGAAAGGGTTAATGATAGTGAACAGTGGGGGTGGCTGGTACAGAAGGGGTTAATGATAGGGAACAGTGGGGGTGGCTGGTACAGAAGGGGTTAATGATAGTGAACAGTGGGGGTGGCCGGTACAGAAGGGGTTAATGATAGTGAACAGTGGGGGTGGCTGGTACAGAAGGGGTTAATGATAGTGAACAGTGGGGGTGGCCGGTACAGAAGGGGTTAATGATAGTGAACAGTGGGGGTGGCTGGTACAGAAGGGGTTAATGATAGGGAACAGTGGGGGTGGCCGGTACAGAAGGGGTTAATGATAGTGAACAGTGGGGGTGGCCGGTACAGAAGGGGTTAATGATAGTGAACAGTGGGGGTGGCCGGTACAGAAGGGTTAATGATAGAGAACAGTGGGGTGGGGGGTACAGAGGGGGTTAATGGTAGGGAAGAGGGGGGGTGGCCGGTACAGAAGGGGTTAATGATAGTGAACAGTGGGGGTGGCCGGTACAGAAGGGGTTAATGATAGTGAACAGTGGGGGTGGCCGGTACAGAAGGGGTTAATGATAGAGAACAGTGGGGGTGGCTGGTACAGAAGGGGTTAATGATAGCGAACAGTGGGGTGGCCGGTACAGAAGGGGTTAATGAACAGTGGGGGTGGCCGTACAGAAGGGGTTAATGATAGTGAACAGTGGGGTGGCTGGTACAGAAGGGGTTAATGATAGTGAACAGTGGGGGTGGCCGGTACAGAAGGGGTTAATGATAGTGAACAGTGGGGGTATCCGGTACAGAAGGGGTTAATGATAGTGAACAGTGGGGGTGGCCGTACAGAAGGGGTTAAGGATAGTGGACAGTGGGGGTGGCTGGTACAGAAGGGGTTAATGATAGTGAACAGTGGGGGTGGCTGGTACAGAAGGGGTTAATGATAGTGAACAGTGGGGGGCTGGTACAGAAGGGTTAATGATAGTGAACAGGGTGGCTGGTACAGAAGGGGTTAATGATAGTGAACAGTGGGGTGGCCGGTACAGAAGGGGTTAATGATAGTGAACAGTGGGGGTATCCGGTACAGAAGGGGTTAATGATAGTGAACAGTGGGGGTGGCCGGTACAGAAGGGGTTAATGATAGTGAACAGTGGGGGTGGCTGGTACAGAATGGGTTAATGATATGAACAGTGGGGGTGGCTGGTACAGAAGGGGTTAATGATAGTGAACAGTGGGGGTGGCTGGTACAGAAGGGGTTAATGATAGTGAACAGTGGGGGTGGCTGGTACAGAAGGGGTTAATGATAGTGAACAGTGGGGGTGGCCGGTACAGAAAGGGTTAATGATAGTGAACAGTGGGGGTGGCTGGTACAGAAGGGGTTAATGATAGTGAACAGTGGGGTGGCTGGTACAGAAGGGGTTAATGATAGTGAACAGTGGGGGTGGCCGGTACAGAAGGGGTTAATGATAGTGAACAGTGGGGTGGCTGGTACAGAAGGGGTTAATGATAGTGAATAGTGGGGGTATCCGGTACAGAAGGGGTTAATGATAGTGAACAGTGGGGGTGGCTAGTACAGAAGGGGTTAATGATAGTGAACAGTGGGGGTGGCCGGTACAGAAGGGGTTAATGATAGTGAACAGTGGGGGTGGCTGGTACAGAAGGGGTTAATGATAGTGAACAGTGGGGGTGGCTGGTACAGAAGGGGTTAATGATAGTGAACAGTGGGGGTGGCTGGTACAGAAGGGGGTAAATGATAGGGAACAGGGGGGGGGGCTGGTACAGAAGGGGTTAATGATAGTGAACAGGGGGGGTGGCTGGTACAGAAGGGGTTAATGATAGTGAACAGTGGGAGTGGCCGGTACAGAAGGGGTTAATGATAGCGAACAGTGGGGGTGGCCGGTACAGAAGGGGTTAATGATAGTGAACAGTGGGGGTGGCCGGTACAGAAGGGGTTAATGATAGTGAACAGTGGGGTGGCTGGTACAGAAGGGGTTAATGATAGTGAACAGTGGGGGTGGCCGGTACAGAAAGGGTTAATGATAGTGAACAGTGGGGGTGGCTGGTACAGAAGGGGTTAATGATAGTGAACAGTGGGGTGGCTGGTACAGAAGGGGTTAATGATAGTGAACAGTGGGGGTGGCCGGTACAGAAGGGGTTAATGATAGTGAACAGTGGGGTGGCTGGTACAGAAGGGGTTAATGATAGTGAACAGTGGGGGTATCCGGTACAGAAGGGGTTAATGATAGTGAACAGTGGGGGTGGCTAGTACAGAAGGGGTTAATGATAGTGAACAGTGGTGGTCCATGGTACAGAAGAGGTTAATGTTAGTGAACAGTAGGGTGGCTGGTACAGAAGGGGTGTAATGATAGTGAACAGTGGGGGTGGCCGGTACAGAAGGGGTTAATGATAGTGAACAGTGGGGGTGGCTGGTACAGAAGGGGTTAATGATAGTGAACAGTGGGGGTGGCTGGTACAGAAGGGGTTAATGATAGTGAAACCGTGGGGGTGGCTGGTACAGAAGGGGTTAATGATAGTGAACAGTGGGGTTGGCTGGTACAGAAGGGGTTAATGATAGTGAACAGTGGGGGTGGCTGGTACAGAAGGGGTTAATGATAGTGAACAGTGGGGGTGGCCGGTACAGAAGGGGTTAATGATAGCGAACAGTGGGGGTGGCCGGTACAGAAGGGGTTAATGATAGTGAACAGTGGGGGTGGCCGGTACAGAAGGGGTTAATGATAGTGAACAGTGGGGGTGGCCGGTACAGAAGGGGTTAATGATAGTGAACAGTGGGGGTGGCCGGTACAGAAAGGGTTAATGATAGTGAACAGTGGGGGTGGCTGGTACAGAAGGGGTTAATGATAGTGAACATTGGGGTGGCTGGTACAGAAGGGGTTAATGATAGTGAACAGTGGGGGGGGGGGGTACAGAGGGGGTTAATGATAGTGAACAGTGGGGGTGGCTGGTACAGAAGGGGTTAATGATAGTGAACAGTGGGGTATCCGGTACAGAAGGGGTTGATGATAGTGAACAGGGGGGGTGGCTAGTACAGAAGGGGTTAATGATAGTGAACAGTGGGGGTGGCCGGTACAGAAGGGGTTAATGATAGTGAACAGTGGGGGTGGCTGTACAGAAAGGGTTAATGATAGTGAACAGTGGGGGTGGCTGGTACAGAAGGGGTTAATGATAGTGTACAGTGGGGGTGGCTGGTACAGAAGGGGTTAATGATAGTGAACAGTGGGGGTGGCTGGTACAGAAGGGGTTAATGATAGTGAACAGAGGGGGTGGCTGGTACAAAAGGGGTTAATGATAGTGAACAGTGGGGGTGGCCGGTACAGAAGGGGTTAATGATAGCGAACAGTGGGGGTGGCTGGTACAGAAGGGGTTAATGATAGTGAACAGTGGGGGTGGCTGGTACAGAAGGGGTTAATGATAGTGAACAGTGGGGGTGGCCGGTACAGAAGGGGTTAATGATAGTGAACAGTGGGGGTGGGTGGGGGAGAAGGGGTTAATGATAGTGAGGGGGGGGGGTGGCTGGTACAGAAGGGGTTAATGATAGTGAACAGTGGGGGTGGCCGGTACAGAAGGGGTTAATGATAGTGAACAGTGGGGGTGGCTGGTACAGAAGGGGTTAATGATAGTGAACAGTGGGGGTGGCCGGTACAAGAGGAGTTAATGTTAGTCAACAGTGGGGGTGGCTGGTACAGAAGGGTGTAATGATAGTGAACAGTGGGGTGGCTGGTACAGAAGGGGTTAATGATAGTGAACAGTGGGGGTGGCCGGTACAGAAGGGGTTAATGATAGTGAACAGGGGGGTGGCCAGTACAGAAGGGGTTAATGATAGTGAACAGTGGGGGGTGGCCGGTACAGAAGGGGTTTAATGACTTGTGAACAGTGGGGGGGGCTGGTACAGAAGGGGTTAATGATAGTGAACAGTGGGGGTGGCTGGTACAGAAGGGGTTAATGATAATGAACAGTGGGGGTGGCCGGTACAGAAGGGGTTAATGATAGCGAACAGTGGGGGTGGCCGGTACAGAAGGGGTAAATGATAGTGAAGAGGGGGGGTGGCGGGTACAGAAGGGGTTAATGATAGTGAACAGTGGGGGTGGCGGGTACAGAAGGGGAAAATGAATAGCGAACAGTGGGGGTGGCCGGTACAGAAGGGGTTAATTATAGTGAACATTGGGGTGGCTGTACAGAAGGGGTTACTGATAGTGAACAGTGGGGTTGGCCGGTACAGAAGGGGTTAATGATAGTGAACAGTTGTGTGGCTGGTACAGAAGGGGTTAATGATAACGAAACAGTGGGGGTGGTGGCCGGTACAGAAGGGGTTAATGATAGTGAACAGTGGAGGGGTGGGCTTGTACAGAAGGGGTTAATGATAGTGAACAGTGCGGGTGGGTGGTACAGAAGGCGTTAATGATAGTGTACAGTGGGCCTGGCCGGTACAGAAGGGGTTAATGATAGCGAACAGTGGGGGTGGCCGGTACAGAAGAGGTTAATGATAGTGAACAGTGGGGGTGGCCGGTACAGAAGGGGTTAATGATAGTGAACAGTGGGGGTGGCTGGTACAGAAGGGGTTAATGATAGTGAACGGTGGGGGTGGCCGGTACAGAAGGGGTTAATGAGAGCGAACAGTGGGGGTGGCCGGTACAGAAGGGGTTAATGATAGTGAACAGTGGGGGTGGCTGGTACAGAAGGGGTTAATGATAGTGAACAGTGGGGGTGGCCGGTACAGAAGGGGTTAATGATAGCGAACAGTGGGGGTGGCCGGTACAGAATGGGTTAATGATAGTGAACAGTGGGGGTGGCCGGTACAGAATGGGTTAATGATAGTGAACAGTGGGGGTGGCTGGTACAGAAGGGGTTAATGATAGTGAACAGTGGGGGTGGCTGGTACAGAAGGGGTTAATGATAGTGAACAGTGGGGGTGGCTGGTACAGAAGGGGTTAATGATAGTGAACAGTGGGGGTGGCTGGTACAGAAGGGGTTAATGATAGGGAACACTGAGGGTGGCTGGTACAGAAGGGGTTAATGATAGCGAACAGTGGGGGTGGCTGGTACAGAAGGGGTTAATGATAGTGAACAGTGGGGGTGGCTGGTACAGAAAGGGTTAATGATAGTGAACAGTGGGGGTGGCTGGTACAGAAGGGGTTAATGATAGCGAACAGTGGGGGTGGCCGGTACAGAAGGGGTTAATGATAGTGAACAGTGGGGGTGGCTGGTACAGAAGGGGTTAATGATAGTGAACACTGGGGTTGGCAGGTACAGAATGGGTTACTGATAGCGAACAGGGGGGGTGGCCGGTACAGAAGAGGTTAATGATAGTGAACAGTGGGGGTGGCCCGGTTACAGAAGGGTTAATGATAGTGAACAGTGGGGGTGGCTGGTACAGAAGGGGTTAAATGATAGTGAACGGTGGGGGGTGGCCGGTACAGAAGGGTTTAATGAGAGCGAACAGTGGGGGTGGCCGGTACAGAATGGTGTTAATGATAGTGAACAGTGGGGGTGGCTGGTACCAGAAGGGGTTGTAATGATAGTGAAACAGTGGGGGTGGCCTGGTACAGAAGGGGTTAATGATAGTGAAACTGGGGTGGGCTGGTACAGAAGGGGTTAATGAGAGCGAACAGTGGGGGTGGCCGGTACAGAAGAGGATAATGATAGAGAACAGAGGAGGTGGCTGGTACAGAAGTGGGTTAATGAATAGTGGATGAACAGTGGGGTGGCTGTGTACAGTAAGGGTTTAATGATAGTGAACAGTTGGGGGTGGCAGTACAGAAGGGGTTAATGATAGTGAAACAGTGGGGGTGGCCGGTAACAGAAGGGGTTAATGATAGTGAACAGTGGGGGTGGCCGGTACAGAAGGGGTTAATGCATTGGTGAACAGTGGGGTGGCTGTTACAGAATGGGATAATGATAGTGAACAGTGGGTGGTGGCTGGTACAGAAGGGTTAATGATAAGGAACAGTGGGGGTGGCCGGTACAAGAAGGGGTTACTGATAGCGCGAACAGTGGGGGTGGCCGGTACAGAAGGGTTAATGATAGGGAACATGTGGTGGCTGGTACATGCAGGGTTAATGATAGTGAACAGTGGGGGTGGCCGGTAACAAGAACTTGGGATAATGATAGCGAACAGTGGGGGGGGTGGCCGGTACCAGAAGGGGTTAATTATATAGTGCCAGTGGGTGTCTGGTACGAAGGGTTTAATGATAGTGAACAGTGGGGTGGGGGGCTGGTACAGAAGGGTGTAATGATAGTGAACGAGTGGGGGTGGCCTGGTACAGTAAAGTTGTTTAAGTGATAGTGAAGCAGTTTGGGGTGGCTGGTACGAATGGGGTTAATGATATGAAGCAGTGGGGGTGGCCGGTACAGAAGGGGTTAATGTATAGTGAACAGTGGGTGGCTTTGTACAGAAGGGGTTTAATGTATAGTGAAGAATACAGTGGGGGTGGCTGGTACCAGAAGGGGGTTAAT